>MUZC01000179.1:288509-323012 GCA_002072015.1 Radix auricularia | reverse complement strand
CCCAATAAGTTAACTTTTTAACCAAATATACAACACATTCTTTTGAAATATTATGTTCCAAAATTTTTAAAATCATTTTTGTATTACCATTTTTTACTACTCTATCAAATATTTTTTTCAGTTTGCGTACATTTGACCTACTTTGGTACTTGAATCCTTTAACCCTTTTAAATTCTAAACCAAACGATACCTTATATTCTCAATTTGTCTTTCATTATGTATTTTGAGTTGAATACCCTGAATGTTCTATATCAGAAATATTTATTATAAACTTTAACCCTTATCCTAAATGTTTGTCATTAAAATTATAGAAAATTTTATTAAATCTTTACTTTTTAAACCCATTTCTCCAAAGTAAAGTGCAAAGTCCTGTTAAAAAATCTTAATAACATTATTAAACTATAAATATTTATTTATTTTTCAAGTTATAACAACAAATTTAAAAAGCCCCTTTAGCTTTAAAATGTATGTTTTACATCTATTGTTAGATCTAACATAACTTTGTTTAAATCATTTACAAGAGCCAAATGAAAGCTTTGGCGTCTTCATCTCAACTCCCCATTACTGTACCCCCCTTTGATAGCTGCATTACAATAGTGGCTTATTCCTTGATCCAGAATTTGTCAATTTCCGTATATATAAAGCAATCAGTGTCTTGCCCTACTTCATGCCAGGTCCTCATAAAAATATGAAATTACAATCAAATAAAATACATCAGCCAGGCCTGGAATGCTCATTCCAAACTTCTTCTTACCTGAGAATTATTTATCCGGTAAGAAATTGAATATTTTGTTATCATTTATTATAAATTTAGCACATGATAATTTATTTTTTTATTCCTGTTTTAAGCTTTGGAATCATTTAATGCATCTGAATCAGTTCTGCTCTCTCCCTCATTCACCAAAAGTCTTCTCTTCACACCTGGACTCTGTCTAAGTTTTAATACAAAGTATTTGTCCTTGCGTATGTCACGAAGTTCTTCATAGAATTTATAGCGTGGTCGAAAAATGTCTTCATTTGTTGTGTTTATTTCTTCTTCTCCATATTCTGTTGAGCATTCTAGTGATAAACAATTTAGAAGAGTATTTTTAATTGCATTAATATTTAATTAAAGGTTGGACAAGAAGAAATGATAGCAAGCATCTTACAATAAAAAATAGACCATTCTTTAAGATATAGGTCTTATCTTGTTGAAGCTAATTGTCCAGAGCTCTTAAAATAAAGTTGGTCTTTACCCTATGTAGGAAGTGTGATTCTAGTCTATGTTAAGCTATCAGCCTTCCAGAAACTGTGTATATCAACAACATTAGCAGAGGCGTCACATGGGTTGGTGTCACCCGGGGCAATAGCTCAAGGTGTCATCCCTCACGACTTAACCCATAGAACTCCTCCGAGCTTCCCAATGCTAAATAACGAGAACATACATAATTTTACATTTTACCCCCCCCTGATGATGTCACCCGGGGTGGCCCGCCACTACCAAACCCCCCCCCCAGTGACGCCACTGAACATTAGTAATAACTTGTATTAGTTATATAGATTGTCTCCTTGTTATTAACAGAAATTATTAATAGTTTTTTGCTACATAACATAAATAAAAAGCTACCAGTAGTATATGGCACCACTGTTCAGGTTTGTCTGGCACCAGTATGATAGTGGTAGTAGTGTATGGCACCACTGTTCATGTTTGTCTGGCACCAGTATGATAGTGGTAGTAGTGTAGGGCACCACTGTTCAGGTTTGTCTGGCACCAGTATGATAGTGGTAGTAGTGTATGGCACCACTGTTCAGGTTTGTCTGGCACCAGTATGATAGTGTTTCCAGCGTGTCACTCTGCAGACAACTTAATTACATGTGTGCTTATTTTTACAACTGTTTTGCTTCTTTTTTTTTATGGTTGGGTGGGGGGAAATTTTTTTAAAAGTTTTGTAAAATCTTTAAATTTGGAAAATACAAGAATTCACCATATTCTATAAACAATAAATAAATTTAAACCAACCAACTAAGACAAGTCTGCAACAAACAATCCAAACATTGTAATTATCTATGATCTTTAAAAATAATAAGTTGAGAACACAGAACAAGATTGAAAAATAAAACAAGTTGCCGTTAATTTTTATCGATAGAAGTGTCCATCCTTACTTAATTTTTTTATGGTGGTAAGCTTATGAATAGCTTTTACAGCTTTCATGCGGTTTGCTTATCTGCAAATATTTAACTGAGTAAGTTTATATTTTATTGCTCAGTTTCTCATCTCTGAAAAGTATATTCCTGTCTTAAATTGACAACTAAAGCACTGAAAACATTTAATTTATTTTACTAAATAATTGTTCCAACACACTTATGGAGTTATTAGTAAATTATATTTGCACAAAGTACTTAAATATTCAAAAATATATTTACCTTGATAAGACCATCGTACAGGAATGATACCTCTCTCTGGAACAGTTACTACAGTTATAGGCACAGCGGCATACAGAACAGAGTCTGAGAACTGACACTCAATCTATGGTGGAATATACACATATGCATGTATTCTTTCATTAATTTGAAATCTGCCTTTAATATTTTGTCCCTTTTTGCTGAGAAAATTTCAAAGAACTGCAAAAATGTATGGTTATCAAAAAATATAATTTAATGCTTTAATTTAATTATTTCCTTCTTGCTTACCGCAACACAATATCTGACATCTATCACTCGACACTTGCTTAACTTAGATGGGCAAGTTGGTGGCACTATAAGGCTCAGGTTCTTCCATTGTCGTCTCTGACCTGGCCGTATACTTTCTTGAAACTCAAAATCCAGAAGTAGTATTGGACGACAGTGGTTTTCTCCATATGTGACTAGCTGTTGACAGAAAATCAGTTTTTGAACAAAACAAAAAAAAATATTGTACTTTGTATGTACTGAATCGTCTTGTAGTCTTATGTTTTACAGATGTTCCTTCTTTACAGAAATTATTGCATCCTAAGCTTATCCATGGTTTAAGTCTAGTCTAGCATCTTGAACATTCTGTGTGTTTACTCTATCTTTAATTGAAATTCAAGTTTTGCCAGTAATTTTATTTATAATTATCTTTTATGTACAATAGGAAACTTTTATTTACATTAAGCTAAAAGGCAATGAAAACTAATTTTTCATTAATCACTATAAATTTTCCTTCCCCACAAAATTAGCTATTTTCTTTGTGTAACGCTTCAATATTCCTGGTCTTATTGCAAGGAGAGTACATTTTTTCATCTACAGTCTTCTTTCGTAATATTTTTTAGAAATCTTAAATACACTGGTTGCTTTGTTTGATCATCCAGACTATTTTAACTACAGTTCTAAAAGAATTCATTTAAATAATGCTTAATTTCTCTCAAATCAATTTTTTTTAAAAATAATAATAAATTAACATTTTAAAGAGTGTTTAAAAAATAGCTTAATTATTTATTATTAAGATGGACAGTGGGTGATTGATCTCATTTTTTATCAAGTTGTACAAGTTTTTGTATGTGAAGTGCAATGAGCTCAGCCATGTGTAATGTGGCATCATGTAAGTGTACACAAGAATAAATAAATGCAATGCTTCATTGATACCAAATACATTGTAATGGGGCCATGTTAAGTGACTATTCAGTATAAGTATAATTCATAACTTTATACTCATTGATAGGGTTAAATAACATAAAATAAAACTATTCAATACAAGAGTAGTGCAAAATTTAAATGATCAGCTAACTTCATGATGACGTTTTATTTACTCATCAGTGAGACATTGAAATTGTATATCTTTGAATCGCATCTGGGCTGAACAGCGACTGTCATAATAGCAAGTTAACAATAGTGATTATTTCAAAAGCTTAATTGCATCATAACAGTGATTGTTAAAATAACAACTTTTTTCTTTTGCTTGTGATAATGTTTGAAAAAAATTATCGTGCATAGCCTAAATGGAGTTTATAAAATCAAGACAAGGAAGTGACATGATAAGCCATGTAGGCTGTAGATTTTTTGTACAGAAAGGACAATACAAAATTAAATAAAATCAATTGGAGGTGTGTATAAATAAATGTTGGTGTTGTAAAAAGTGTATACAAAGTTTTGGGACAATCAGTGTAATACATATGTAAAGCTAAAGGTTTTTTTATTGTAAAATTTCTGTAAAAAATTAAAATTATAACTGCTATAACTTCCGTTCAATATATTTTGTAGACAGCTCAATGGAGATTAGCAGACATAGATGCAGTTGATTAATTGAGGGCAGAGGATGGCGGTGGGAGGGGCAGGAGTAGCGTATGGCTGCTTTTTTAAGCTAGAGAAAAACATAACATTATTTTTTTTAAGCTACTTTTTTAATCATTCTAATTATAAAATAGTCTTGTGGAAAACAATTTTAATTTTATATATGTTAAATATGAATATAAACTAAATTAAACAAAATTATTTCATTAAAATTGAATGTGAGGCAAGGTAGAGGTACCGGTAGAGGGTGGTTAGACACTTTGACCACAAGTGATGCGACCCTAGACAGTTTGACAACAGATCTTTTTGACCCCCTGAAATTTCCACCCTTTTCATTTCTACCTTATAATTTTTTAAAATGTTATTACATTATTATTTTTTTCCCTTAATTTATTTTTTAATATTACTATCTACTCAAAATTAAAAACAGCATGAAATAGTTATTTTCAAAGTTTAATTTACGACTATTTAAAAAAAGTTTATACACTGAAAACCAGTCAACATTCAATGTGAATTCATGATTGTAATAAATGCACCGACAATAAAAAGGCAATGTGGTAAGTCATTTATAATGGTGCCTATATTCTCTCTGCCCCAAACCCTGTATTTACATTCCCCATAACCCGCGCCAGCACACGGTGTCTTGTGTTCGTCACTTATTCTAGCCTTAGTAAAATGTCATACTCTTGAATATGGACTGAAATCAAATCATTAAAACCTGGACTCACTTCAATAAGTGTACAGATCAACAATGAACTAGCTTGCAAAGCTGCATTCATCGAAGCATTTCCTCAAATGCACATCTAAGGTTATTACTTTCACTTGGTACAATCGGTTTGGATTACAATGGTTTTATGTGCAAGAGGAAAATGGCATTGAAAATGCTCCATGGTCTTGCCTTTCTACCTATGGATGAAGTAGGCGATTGCTTTGATGAACTGGTGGAAGACTACTCTTCAGAAGTAAAGCCTCTTGTGAATCACATCGAGGATAACATTGTAGGGTGGAGAAACAGACGTGGAGATAGAAGACAGCCATTCTTTTCTATATATATGTGGAGTGTGAAAGCTCGACAAGATGCAGGATGGCCACGAACTAACAATCAACTCAAAATTTGGCACAAAGTTTATAAAGGATCAGCTGAAATTCATCACCCATTCATCTTCAGATTTATTGAAGCTCTAAGGCCAAGGAAGCCCTTTAATGGACAAAGCTTACCCAGCTGCTACAAGGCAGAAATCTGACTAAGCGAATGAAGAAATACGGGACAATGATCAAACGAAGCACTGCTGCACACCAACTTTGAGATCAGAATGATTATTTACGATACCTCAAGCACTTGCTCACAATTTAGAGATAAATGCCACATAGTTTAAGTAACCTTCGTCTTTTCTATGTTTTAAATCTTCTTTTTAAATCGTTTACGTATGATGTAGCCATGTAGCTAAGACAAATTAAATTTTATTTTTAATTCTTTGTTGATACAATTTTTTTTATACATGGCAGTTGTTTGTATATGAACGAGTGTGTGTGTATGTAGCATAAGTTAATCCAAGTCATTAATTGTTTTAAATTTTATTTTAATCAAAATTTATAGTTTAAGTAAATACTTAATCAAAATGTTGCAATTATGTTTTTTTAAATTTTGTATTATGCATTTATGTAGTTTTTTCACTTGGGGTCCGTGGGTAAGTTTAGACTATGAAAAGGTGTCCAAGTGTCAAAAAGGTTTGGGAAATACTATGTCATGTGAATTGTTGGCCAAGAGTAGCTATGTGGTAAAGTCACTGTTATGACAATCACTCTTTTAATACAGTCGCAATTGTGAGTCGCTATTGTGACAGCTGCTGTTTTGAGCCCGTGCCTTTTGCTTTATATTGGTTTATGTTTATAACATAGACAAAGCATCCACATCCCTTTGATTTATATTGGTTTATGTTTATAAAACAAAGCATTCACATGTGGTGTGTAAGATGAGCCTACATAATATAACCATTTGAAATGACACATGGAAAACATTGGCAGAATAAAAACAATCAATTGATACCAAAATAATTGTGTTTGACAGAGGAAAGGAAAAAGAGGAAGGATTTTTTTGCACAGGTTGCTGGATATTCAGTGGCGTAGCTAGAGCTTTTGGTGGGCTATAATATGCTGCCCTTTTAGGGGCAACCCATAAATGACGTCATGCAACGGGGGGGAGGGGGGAGTCACACATGTGACGTCATTCAAATCGCGCAACTTTAAATAAAATTTCCACTTAAATATATAATTACCAACACTTTATTTACTGATGTTTTACGTGGTTTCACCCATATTACGATATTAGAGTGAGTGCAGTCTTACACTAAAAAACATATTTACATGACCAAAAGTAAAAAATGATTTGAAACGGGCTGATTTTCAAACAGAAAATACGCTTTTATGCAGGGAGGGGGGTCTTTGTGACGTCCCATTGAGGAAGGGGTCTAAGTTTTCGTTTCGTAACGCCGTTTGACTAGGGGGCAGTGGGTAAAAAAAATCAGCCAATATGACATGACGTCATTTATGGACGGCCCCTTAAGTCAATCATTTTATGGTTTTTAAAAATTAATAAACATGAATAAATAATTGTAATTGAAACGATGTAGATTGTAAGAGGTGGGTGAAAATTTTGCCATATGATGCCCTATTTATGTAAGCATTAAATAAAAGGTGTCTCTCGTGAGATGATTTACCTATAAATACAAATTTATACAAATACAACATAATTTTCTTGAAGGCCACAAGAAAGTTATTGTGGTCGTAGGTCCCCCCCCCCACCTCTCAAATGAGACAAAACATGTTTCAAATGTAGGCCTATGCCCCAAAACATTTTCAATTTGCTTTCATTTTTTATTCATAAATATATGATTTTTTTAATAAACAAAGACATTGTATACATCAGTATGTAAACACATTTTTCATTATTTATACATTTACTTACTTACCTAGCTTTCATAGTAGAAAAATCGTGTATTATGTTATCAAAAGTTAAATTATTTCTAATTTCTTATTCTATGGACAATATTGCAAGATTTTTTAGTCATAAATAACTTTTTGTGGAGCGAATATAATTTCTTTTTTAACTAGATACATTGATAGCAAATGTTGAAAAAATTCTTAGCCAAATTTTAATGTTTGGTAAATAATTTTCCAATCTAAACTGTTGAATATATTTTAATAGATCAAGGTGAATTTTCCCCCGTTTTTTTAAACATAATGACTCTTCCTGCAGTGTGGGTCCAGTCGGGGCTGGTTTAGGCTACTGCAACCTATGCAGTGGGGCCCCACGCTTTCATAGGCCCTACCTATCTTAATTTTCACTTATTATCCTTATTAATACCTTATCCCTACCCAACTGGGCCCCGAGCAATCCTTTTCNTGTCAGGGGTATGAGAACCACTGCGGTTGTCATTTGGAATATTGCCTGGTCACGGGCTCATGTTTTGAACTCTGAACGAGTTCACTCGAGTTCATGTCACGAGGGGAGCGTTTGCTCAGGCCACGCAAGGTATGTCCAGAGACCCCGGATATATAACTCGTGGGTCTCGCTGTGTAAGACAGAGACGGACATGATGTTATGTTGTAGAGAGCAGTGGGGTGTAGACAAGTGACCAGTGTCAGAACACGAGATTACCGCAACTGTTAGAGCGGCCGTGTTAGTCCGTAGGACGGTACAGCGGGCCTAGATGGTAACTGAGAGACACGAAGATAGGTGTTAGTGAGACGACCAGAAGTGTACATAGTTGACAAGTGTCTTGGCATGTAAATAAAGATTGCTGATGAGAAAAAGGACTTGTGTTGCATTACTTGTACAACAGTGTTGGTGTGAACTCCGGGAACCATAAACCCTAGAAAACGATACCCGACACCTCCCTTAAGGAGTGTGACGTTATTTATGGACGCCCCCCATGTTCATTAGAGGAAAAACAGAAGAAAAAAAGTCACTTAAGTCCAGATTACACCCGGGTATATATTCTGATCAGAGGTTTAACCTGGCCTGTTACACCGGAAGAAGGTCTATTTTCAATGTTTTCTCATCTCCAAAGATGTTCAACAACTTTGTACTCAGTTATGTAGTTTGGGAAGGGGGACAGAATTAAAAAATTAGGGAATGTAAGAAGTGCACATATTAATTAGGGAATGTAAGATGTGCACTAATTAATTAAGGAATTTAAGATGTGTTCTTAGTTATTAGGGAATGTAAGATGTGCACTTGGTAATTTGGGAATGTCAGATGTGCACTTAGTAATAAGGGAATGTTAAATGTGCACTTAGTAATTAAGGAATGTAATATGTGCTCTAAGTAATTAAGGAATTTAAGATGTGTTCTAAGTAATTAGGGAATGTAAGATGTGCACTTAGAAATTAGGGAATGTAAGATGTGTTCTTAGTAATTAGGAAATGTAAGATGTGCACTTGGTAATTAGGGAATGTAAGATGTGCACTTGGTAATTAGGGAATGTAAGATGTGCACTTAGAAATTAGGGAATGTAAGATGTGCACTTAGTAATTAGGGAATCTAAGATGTGCACTTAGTAATTAGGGAATGTAAGATGTGCACTTAGTAATTAGGGAATGTAAGATGTGTTCTAAGTAATTAGGGAATGTAAGATGTGCACTTAGAAATTAGGGAATGTAAGATGTGCATTTGGTAATTTGGGTATGTCGGATGTGCACTTAGTAATTATGGAATGTAAGATGTGCACTAAGGAATTTAAGATGTGTTCTAAATAATTAGGGAATGTAAGATGTGCACTAAGTAACTAAGGAATTTAAGATGTGTTCTTAGTAATTAGGGAATGTAAGAGTGCACTTGGTAATTTGGGAATGTAAGATGTGCACTTAGTAATTAGGGAATGTAAGATGTGCACTTGTTAATTTGGAAATGTCAGATGTGCCCTTAATATGATGTTTAGTGTAAATTAATTAATTTATTATTGGCGTATGATGATGTTCATTTAATAACAATGTTGTTAGCTCCTAGGTACTCAAATTGAATAATATTGAATGGGGTTTATGACATGTCCATTTAGTTATTGGGGGTACAATTTTATGTTAATTTAGTAAGTTAAATAAGTGTTTGGTTATTGGGGTGTGTAAGTGTATTTTAGGTACTTTTTCTGTGTAATTGTAATGTTTGTTTGACTGGGGTATGTAGGACATGTGTATGGTAAATTGGGTGTGAAAGATATTTGTTAGGTACCTGGAGTGTTTAAGAGCTAACTTTGTTCTTAATGTGTGTGACATGTTATCACTCAGTGGGTACTACCTACCTCACCTTAAGGGGGGGTATATGACACGAGTGACCTCTCCTGTTCTACCACGGGGACACCAGGACCGGGACCCAGTACCAGGTAGTTAATTAAGTTCAGACTTACCCAGACACAAACATCCCAGGCCGACCCCAAAATGTCAGAAGCGTTAAATTGCAACATTTGAGTGTGTTTGGCCATGTCACACGGGGTACGCTACACCGGGGTGGAAATAAGGAGGGGGGCTGCGTGTGGAGGGGGCGTAAAAATAATTGGTTCTCGCAGCCTAAAGCTGTCATCCAAAAGTGGTCTTTTTATTTCCTAACCATCAGAACTTAAAAGAACTTATATAGTTTAGAAACTATTCATCAGAGGAAATTAGAGTCTTAACTAAACATACTTTCAGGGCACTAACAAATTTTAAAACAAAAAATAGTTGATATTTAATGACAAATTATGATCCGCCTATTTGAATTGACTTCACAGCATCAAGCCAATGTCACATTCCTGTCATTACATAGAGACAAGACAAAATTATGTTTTAAAAACAAAGCCAAACAACCAATGGAGAAATCTGATTTTTAATAAATTAAAGATGTCAATTATGTGAAACAAATGGTTATGATGCCAACATAGAGAAACATTTACATTGTGAAGAGTGAAACAGAAGCTATGCCTTGATGTGGATTGAATAGGTTGAATATCAATAGGACTGATGATGTGTCAATACACTTGTTAAAAGGCAGAACTCTAATAATCATGGAAAAATTACCAAGGCTCCTAATTTTAGTTGTTTTTCTTAATTTACTTCAATCAGACCATTACTAAAAATGTGATATTTATTGTTATAATTAAATTAATATTACACAATTTTCCAATAAATCTTTGGTTAAATAAGTCCTTGCTGATCTGAAATTAAGTTGCACATAAATAAATTATTGAGACAAATATGATTAAAATATTTTTAACATATCTTTGGTAGATATTGTGCATGTTTGCCTGACATTGGAACACACAAGGGTTTCTCATTGACGACTGATGGCAAGAGAGAGTTACTGGCACACATCCTGGGATTAACTCAATAATGACATACAATTAACAGTTGTCATTTTAAAGAAATCACATACAAATCACAACATATATATATAATTTGTTTTTAAAAAAGGATAATTGCAATCTATGTGGGCAAAAAAAAATAAATAAATGAATTTGATTAAATTTATGATCAAGTTCAAGCATGAAATGAAAACAGGAACAATAATTATTCTATTATATATGGTTTAATTATAGATGTACTGGTCAGTTACAAGATTACAGTCCTCACTGACACACATATAGTGGTCAAGGGTTGCTATCACAATAATAATATTATAATTGAAGCAGCTTTATATTATATACAAATTATTGTCAATAGTTTTTTTTTTAGATGAGTGGAAAAAGAAATGCAATTATAAAAATGTGATTAGAAACATAAATCAAAACTAGAGACCGAACACCTTTAGAATTACACGAAAAACATCTTCAGATTGTGTTCATAAACATCTTCAGATTGTGTTCAAAAACATCTTCAGATTTAAAATGTTCAGAAATAAGAATATGAGCTTTCAGTTGACAACCTGACAAGTATCACGTAGGATTGTGTTCTTAAACCTCACAAGAGCAAAACTTAATGGATAGCCAGCTTGTCATAAACAGATTTAATTATTTGATTAGTACCCGAAAGATCATTGACAACATATTTATAGACATACTTAAACAGAGAACCCAAATGGACAAACTCATGAGGAGGTCTCCTGTGGTGGACACTAGATGATTCACATCATTTTTGACAGCCATAGATATTGGGTTTGGGTTGATTTTATTTAAACAGCTCTAAGAATAAGCCAAATGAGAACATTCCATTAATACTTGTTTGTTGTTTCATTTTTGGAGAAGATCATGAGCAAATTTGTTTAGTTGAATTCACTTGGAGAACTTTGCTTCATTTGCTCATCTACATACTGTCATTTACATTCAGAAATTATACTGCACAATCAGGTATACACGTGTACATTGGTTGTTAAAATAAGATCTTGCAAACTCAACTAATAACACAATTTGATCGTCAAAAATAATATGACTTCATGGAAGGATGAATATTGTTTCCATATTGTGACTTCTTATGTAGCTGTCTATGCCTGTTCATCATTTGCCTTCTCTCTGAAATAGATTAAAATATGACAAAATGATCAATACAAAGTATATTCGCTGTAGAGGCCCTCACAATCCAAGATTATTTTATTGTCATCATATTATTTGAGAAAAAACAGACATTTCAAGCACCAATCATAATATGTTCACAAATCAATACTTTTAAAAAAAAAATCAGCATTGAATGAAATCCATTTTAAGTGTGTTTATGAATTATTCTGGTTTATAATTTAACAAATAAATCTTGAAATAAATCATCATCATCAGTCCTGTGACTGTTGCTCAGTTGAAGAGAGCGGATGGACACATCAACAAACAACAATCTCCACATTCAACAACACATCAGGGGCTCAAGAATGAGTCTAGACAAGTAAGTGTAAGTCTGCACATCACAGTTAGTAAAATTACTGTCCATAACATACAAGATAAGGTTTATTGTACATAACATACAAGATAAGGTTTATTGTACATAACATTACAACTATGTACCCAGAATATATCTAGTTCTGTACATAATAATAGGGAATTTGATGTAAGGGGCCGTCCAAAGAGGGGGGGTGTGAGAAAGTGACGGGGGGGGGGGGTCAAGCCACATGAGAGGTCTCTTGCGTTTTAGATAGATTTGAATGATTTATTAATATTTAAAAAATTGTTTAAAAGTGTCACATACTTTGGGGGGGGGGAAGGTTCATGATTTGTGACGGGGCAGGGGGTAAAAAATAGCATGACGTACTTTACTGAGGGCCCTTTATGTAGAAGAGACTTCTGATAGGCAACAAAACAAAACACCTGGTAGATTGATGACCTCAGACACACAAATCAGAGTTGGCTTAACTAACTAACTAACCAACTAAACAACCAACCAACAAATCAGAGGTGGCTTAACTAACTAACTAACTAACTAACCAACAAAACCACAAACCTGGTAGATGGATGAGCTCAAACACACAAATCAGAGTTGGCTTAACCTTGAAACCCAGTTGTCAGGTTCAGATCTGAGGAGAGAATATGGTAACATAAGATATCACTGGTACAAACAATGTGGTAACATAAGATATCACTGGTACAAACAATAATATGGTAACATAAGATATCACTGGTACAAACAACAATATGGTAATATAAGATATCACTGGTACAAACAATAATATGGTAACATAAGATATCACTGGTACAAACAACAATATGGTAACATAAGCTATCACTGGTACAAACAATAATATGGTAACATAAGATATCACTGGTACAAACAATGTGGTAACATAAGATATCACTGGTACAAACAATAATATGGTAACATAAGATATCACTGGTACAAACAACAATATGGTACATAAGATATCACTGGTACAAACAACAATATGGTAACATAAGATATCACTGGTACGAACAACAATATGGTAACATAAGATATCACTGGTACAAACAACAATATGGTAACATAAGATATCACTGGTACAAACAACAATATGGTAACATAAGATATCACTGGTACAAATAGTATGGTAACATAAGATATCACTGGTACAAATAGTATGGTAACATAAGATATCACTGGTACAAACAACAATATGGTAACATAAGATATCACAGGTACAAACAATAATATGGTAACATAAGATATCACTGGTACAAATAGTATGGTAACATAAGATATCACTGGTACAAACAATATGGTAACATAAGATATCACTGGTACAAACAATATGGTAACATAAAATGACTTGACTTCTCACTGGTACAAACAATATGGGTAAGAAGTTTTTATGAAGATATGAAAATAAATAAAAGATAGCGTATGACTTAAGTAAGGCTGCGGAAGGTAACCCTTTAATTTTGTTAATGATTAAACAATAATTTCTGGATTAATCATTAAAAAAATTTAAATACCAAATTATTTTTTAACGATTAATCGACCGCTTGCTTACAAATTATTGCAAGTAAAAAAATCATTAAAAATAGCGCAAATAAATAATAAATTTCCTGACGATTACACAAACATTTTGGTTTTTAACCATTGAATGACAGGAATGTTCAAAATGTTGATAAGGTTTGCCTACCATTGTTCTAACACTTCCCCTACTGATCAAACCAAATGAAAAGCGTATTGAGCTAATGGCAGTAATGGAGTCGGACTAAGAGACAGAAAATGATGAAAGCTCATCTGATGAATTACCGATTTACAAAATGGAGATGAAAGTTCCTGAATCCATTAACCCTCTACAATGGTGGAACATTAATGAGCACTGATTCCTTGCCATGCCCGTTTTGTGCACACCAGTTACCTCAGTTCAATTTGAATGATTGTTCAGCTCGGCTGGTTATATTGTCAATTAGAACTGCTCATCACTTGAACCAAATAATGTCAACACACTTGACTTTTTGCATAGTTTGTTTAAGATGAGATATAAGGGATATATTTCAGTGTTATTTAGATTTTCAACAAGAACTTTTAATCATTGTTACTTACAACTAAGGTTGTTAAGACCGCTCGTTTTTTAGGACCGACTAACCGTTCAAAAAAAGACCAGTTAACCGGTTAACCGCTCATCCTTATATCCCTAATGTTTTGAGACCCATTTGAGAACTAACAAGAGAATGTTGTCGCCTGGCATCGTCTGATGGCATCAAAGCCCGCTTCCCCCCGCTTGCGTTCAGCTCTTTCCGCATTGCCCTCAATTCAAAGCATTTTTTAAAATCTAAAAAATTAACTAAACAGTGATGGTTAATTGTCTTTTTTATATTTTATTTTGGGGACTCGTAATTCACAGGTCTAAATAAGAGGACAGGTTCAATCGTTCGTTAAAGTTAGCGAGGTTTTTTCATTAGTTTAAAAAACCAACGCCTCGCCCCGTCCGTTGTGACGTCATGTTTATCTCTCTTGTGTGTGATGCCGATCAACTCGCGTATTAAAATTAATAATATAATAAAATTATAAAGCTACGGAGTAAACGATGATAAAATAGAATTTATTTTTAAAAAACATTATTTTTCAATCATCAACTCGCCAGAATAATTAAAATTTGCGACGCACACGTTCCCCCTCCCCGTTTTTTTCTGTTCAAATAGGGTTTGAGCTACACTCGGCGTACTATTACTACTATTAATGTGGTAATCAAATGCCTTTGACTAGCAGGAAAACTGTCACTAAAAGACCGAACTCGAATTTGTGGGCCGATTAATCGCCCGGTATCTTTGCTAAGTCTTTCAAATACCTCTCGTAATATAGGTACATGTACTTCACTAAGTGGCGTGCGCCAATACGTTTTTTGAATGCTTGAACTGAAACAGACCATAAACCGGTGATCAGAAAATGTGGATAGGTCACGGGGTCATATGCTTTTATAGCTTTCTTTGTCTTTATATGGGACGTGGTGGTCGAGAGGTAGCGCTCTCGACTGTCATACCGATGGTCACGGGTTCGAATCCACACGAAGGTGAGGATTTGTTCTCGCGGCCTGAGGAGTCCCCGAGTCACCCAGCTCCGAATGGGTACCTAACTAGACAATAGTTAGGCGGCAGGGGTAATGCGTGGAACCCCTATAGCCGTGGCCTGTGACCGCTGCATCACTTGCCAACAGATCATCTCTCATGGTCTGTGGACACAATTATCTTCTGCATAGAAGGAGCGTCTGTATATCTAAGATAAGATAAGAAACAGACTATAATTAATATAAATAGAAACGGCCTTGACCGTTGTTGACATCAAACGCGCACTGTGTTAGCTCTCGTACATTCACAGACAACTAACCAGCTGGATCTTGGTATCGCTTTTACTCACCGCGACAAAGCGAGAGGGAGAGGCGCGAGGCGTGTTACCGCTTGTGTTGTTTTTTTCACTACGTTATCGCAAGTTGTTTTTTGTTGTTTTTTTTGTTTTGTTGTTTTTGTTTTCTTCTGGGTTACACGGTCCTACGGTCCTGAATAAAGATGACCGATCCTAGTCTGAGGACCGGCTAACCGGTTAACCGTTAACAAGCTCACTTACAACATCATAAATTTTAATTTTTGGATTTAATCGAAATTAACTATAACTTAATCATTACATTTACCAAAAGTTAACAATTAAATTAAAATTAATTGTTAACAACCATAATTTCAGGAATTGTTTTATTTGACACAATATTTCAGCATTTAAAAAAAAAATGAGCATGCTTGTTTGCATGGATAGTATTAGGACTAAGCATTCAATCCTTCATTCATAATGTTGTCTACTATGGCAGATGTCAGGGGTATGAGAATCACTGTGGGTGAATGTGTCGTTGACTGAGTGAACACATCGTTCACGGGATGATTGTTTTGTGAACTCTGATAACTGGAGGCGTTGATCAGAGGACAGGAGAGTTCATACAAGGGTCGGTCCAGACCAGTTGTATATATAATTTGGGTGTGTCACAGCATCAGTCAGTAAGAGAAGAGAACAGCATTAGAGAGAGTCGAGGAAAGAGACTCTAGCATTGCCCAGGGTCAGTCAGTTGGACCGAGGGCTTATATCACTAGCATTGCCCAGGGTCGGTCAGTTGGACGGAGGGCTTATATCACTAGCATTGCCCAGGGTCAGTCAGTTGGACCGAGGGATTATATCAAGTTGTAGCATTCCCAAGGGTCGTCAGTTGGACAGAGGGCTTATATAAAGTTGTAGCATTCCCCAGGGTCGGTCAGTTGGACCGAGGGCTTATATCATGTTGTAGCGTTGCCCAGGGTCGGTCAGTTGGACAGAGGGCTTATATCAAGTTGTAACAGTATTCCCCAGGGTCGGTCAGTTGGACAGAGGGCTTATATCATGTTGTAGCGTTGCCCAGGGTCGGTCAGTTGGATTGAGGGCTTATATCATGTTGTAGCGTTGCCCAGGGTCGGTCAGTTGGATTGAGGGCTTATATCATGTTGAAGTTTATGTACTTGGAGTTGTGCTGATAGTTAAAGAGAATCGTGTAAATAGATTACGAGTGGCATATCAAGAGAATAAACAGTGGCATGCTTTCATAGAAACTTGTTCATTTAATAGATGTGAGTTGATGGTGCAGAGAAAGGCAAGAACCCAACACAACAAGACCTGACATGGGGGCCCATCGACCACAATAGTCTCAGGATTGCCAAACACCGTCAACGAATACAAGAATCACGTAGAGAGAAATGACGAAAACACATCAGCGTAGTGGTGTGTTGTAGAACTGTCCACCCTGGACAGTGCAAGGTGTTGGATACATACTCTATCATCGTGTAAGTCATCAGAGAGCCAGGCACCGAGAGACAGATTATCGCTGGACAGGACAAGGTGTCGGATACATACCGTATCCATCTTGCAAGTCGCCAAAGAGCCAGGCATCGAGAGCCAGATCATCGCAGGAGCCTGGGGCATACGCTCGTATCGGAGGTATGCAGTATGAGGGCCAAAGCAGAGACGGCTAGCCAGGACGACAATCAAGATAGCAATGGGTTCCGGACGGACGGAGCTGCGGAGCTGATGCCAGGGGTGCCGAACATTGCAAGCAGTTGCGACGAGACCAGAACATCTCAGGAGCAGAGGATGTACAAACTGTACCCCGAGATCATGCTACAAGAGCAGACCAGAACCAGAAGAACTGTGCCCGATTCAAGTACCCAGTAAGGACTATCAATATACAACTGTTACCAGAGGAACTTTGTGGGAAATGAACAAGCCTCTGTGAAAGCATGCACTGTTTAATCTCTTGGTATGCCTTGACAACGAGACCTGACAGCAGACAAAAAAAAACAAACAACAAAAAGCTGTCATGAAACTCACTTGATTTCATCTTTTGTGATTATCCCCCCTTTAGACATGAGTTCTGCTGCCTGTGAAACGATTGGGTCCCACCCCAGACTGGCTACAGCAACAACTTTCTCTTTCCTGAGGTACAAAATAAAAACAATGTCAAATAGTACTAAATGAGAAATGGAAACTCAACATTCCTTCATTGCAATCAACAAATTATAAAATTGCTAGTTTTTTTTTGTAACAGCTGTTTTTTAATGAAGTAAACATCAAAAAATTTTCCAGAATTTTTTTCTTTTACTTGTAACTTATGAATGATATTTAGCTGAATAATCAAGTAATTGATCAAGAACCAACTTCATTTAGTTAATTAGTAATCTTCTTACTTTGTGTAGAAGGCAACAAACTTGTTATCATCTACATCTCCATGCAAGATGACATCATCATAGCCTGGGCCATAGCCTGAAACATTAGACAGTCAAAGAGAAATGTATCAAATAATAGTGGAATAAGTTCTTTGCATAAAATCTGTTATAGTTCATGATTGTCAGGGTTATGAGAACCACTGTTTGTTAAAGTGATGTGTCTGCGTGGACACAAGCTCATTTGGATGATGTTTTGTGAGCGAGATTCACGTGGGGGCATGGATCAGAGTCCATGCAAGGTCAGTCCAGGCCTACGGGGATATAACTCGGGTGTGTCTGGGTAGTCGAGACAAGTCGACGGGGCACACAGGTGAACACGGGACAAGTAAAACACAAGAGAAACACGAGACTTAGCGTTGCCCAGGGTCGGTCGGTTGGACTGAGGGCTGTTGATGTTGAAGTTAAGGTGTATGGAGTTGTACACGAGACTTAGCGTTGCCCAGGGTCAGTCTGTTGGACCGAGGGCTGTTACATGTGAAGGTAAGGTGTACGGAGTTGTACACGAGACTTAGCGTTGCCCAGGGTCGGTCTGTTGGACCGAGGGCTGTTACATGTGAAGTTAAGGCGCACGGAGTTGTACTACTATTAATAGAGATGTACATATGTTACGAGTGAAGACTCTTGTGAATAAAGATCGCTTTTAGTACAAGGACTTTGTGTTCAATCTATGTACGCAAGTTGGCGGTGAGGTCGATTAGAAACCCTAGACAACGACCATCGACAATGATCATGCTATTTGATGCTGTTTTCAAAGTTAAGCATGTCTTTAGAATATCAACCAGGCAACATTTATCTTATATGTATAACTTATTATCACTAACTGAACAATCCTGTGGCATATGATTAATTCAGTGAGTTACTTATAACATAAAATATCCACACTGATTAACAGCAAAACATTTTATTCTTAAAGTGACCAAACAAGACAGAAATTACATGATAAATCAACAAACTGATGAACTCTTTTTAAATCCCTTAGATTTTAACTTCACCGTCGTCTCTCTCTTGGTACGGCAGATAAACAAAAGTACAAAAGGACCTACTTCTCATGATGCTGTTGAGCTGAAATTTTGCACATAGACTACTATCACCTAACAATGCATAGTATTAAAATTTCAGATCAATCGAAAGCACCGTAATTAAATTAAAGCATTTTTAGTTAATCTCTATATAAATGTATGGTAGCCGTCTGTTGTTGTTGACATTCACATGTTTGCTGGAGTTAAGTTTAACTATCAGTGACCCCACCCTCACCCCCTTTTTACACCAAGAGAGTTGAGTCACGTTCAGTCTGTAAATGTTTGTTTGTTGCTCGGTGCATATTATTTCAATATTATCAATACTTTTAGTTCTGTCTCATATATAAGGGATTTATAGTCAAAAACTTTGTTTTTACAGGTTTTTTTTATTGTGTGCTAAACCTTAGATATTGACTTCCATTGTAAGAGAAGGAAATATTCTCACCTGTGTATCTAATACTCTTGCCAAACTGAACTGTCCAAAAATAAGGAACGCTTCGAATGTCTTGAGCTTTGCCAGCAATGCTGAGGCCAGCAATTTTACCTGGAACACACACCATAGTGGATGTTGGTGTGAAGTTTATAAAGTCAAAAGTACCAAAGTAAAAAAATAAATATAAAAATCATATCAGAAATCATAAAAGAAAAAAAATCATTTGGTCCAAATAAAATATTAAAAACCTCATTACTTTTGTGTTATTACCTTATTTAATAATAATTTACAGACAATCCTACAGGTAAGGTTAGGGTTAGGGTTAACTACAGACAATCTTACAGGTAAGGTTAGGGTTAACTACAGACAATCCAACACACATACAGAATTTCTGTCTACTCTTAGCCTTTCTATGTTCTTGAAAAGATAATTTCCCCAAAAATGATACTGAAAACATCATTAACACAACTATGTTTAAATAATATCAATAGATCTGACTGGTCTTACCATGTTGGTGGGCCATTTGCCAGTGCTGAATGTTGACATGCTGGTCATCTGCTGTGAAGAGAGGGAACTCCACGATGTCTCCTGCTGCGTAGATGTCTGGTAGGTTGGTCCTCATGTTCTGAAACAGTTCATGTTTTTACAGTTTATTTATCACTTTTGTCATTAGGTTTATTTCATAAGTTTTTAGGAAAAAGAATTCCAGGGCCGAGAAATGATCATCTTTAGTACAAATAAAAGAATATTTAAAATCAATTAAAAACAATTCTGAGATGTTTAAAAAAAAAAAAAGAGAATGAAAAGATATTGCATTGCAATCTGGGGAAAATTAAGACAGTCTTTGTACGAGGACTAAAAATGTCCTCTTAATTGATTTGGCATTACTTTAACTTTAAGCCCAGACATATTTGGGATCAACAGTTGTAACAAAGAAAAATGATCTTAATCTATACTGTATAATAATGGAGCTTAATCTTCCTATTAACACTAAAAATAAATCAATATTTGTTCAATGTAATCCTTCTTTCTATAGTATCACTGGTATCACTAAAGTCAGGGCTTTAATAAAACTACCATGTTCATCCTAATTATAACTTAGCTCAATAAGAAAGAATATCTACACCAATACAATCATTTCAATAACAAATCAAGACTTAAAATAACAAACACTGGAATCCTCAGACTAAAGTCAGGTGCTTCCAATTCAGCCAAATACTTAATAAATCTGGGTAGGGTTTATAAAGATCTCACCTTATTGACCGTAACGAAGCCCCTGGCCGTGATGTCTAGGCCTGAGTCTTTCAGGAAGTTGGTTGCTGGGACAACGCCTGAACAAACAAACAAACAAACAAAGTATGGAAATGATTTCTTTGAGGGTTGGGTAAGAAATCTTAAATTATTGAAAACCTATTCTATTCCATGAATGCCTTCATTCATTTATTGGTAGCACTTAAGCTAAATGAGAAAGGTTGCAATGCTCCATTTCCAGACTTTCTATTTCAATGTCAATTAATTAACAGCCACTCAGCCAAAAGAATAGACAAATCTCTCTGACCACTGCTAACAAAGGCCAAAGTCTTACCTACTCCCATGATGCAGACGTCAGCTGGCAGCACAGTGCCGTCTGCTAACACAGCTTCTGTCAACTGACCGTCGTCCCCTTTGAATTCCTTCACGCTGGTTTCAAAATAAAACTTGACACCTTTCCCTTCATGCAGCTGTTTAGTAACAACAACAAGAGTCATTCACATTACAAGCCTATCATTGGTTCAGGGTACATGTAATACACATTATTTTTCTATTTTCAGTATAATCTATTTTTTCTGCCAAAAGACTTTAGATTGTTGCTTTGTAGGAGTCTCCAGATTTTATCAGGCATATTTATCCATTTTTTTAATTTATCCTTTTTTAAACAATTAAATTTAAGTTAAAGTTGTCTAAAGTTTTTCATAGAAAAGAAATAACATTGATTAACAGAGATAAACATGTTCATCATCACAAATCTAAAAATAATTTTGTTATAATCCATTGACAGGAGTTTACAAAAACAAATTACAAGTTTTTCAATGTTCAAATGAAATTTTCTTAATTTATTAATTCCAAAAATGTGCCATTGTTTTTTTTATAAGTGAAAAGATGCTCTTTACAATAAAAAAAAACAAAACAAAAATAAAACAAATAACATGCAAGCAATAAAATGTAAGGGTCTCAAAACCAAAAGGTTGGGACAGTAAATATTAGAACATAGCCTCAGTACAGACTATAAACAACTTTTGAAAACATTCTAGCTGTGAAAGACACTGCATCTATATCTTTCACCTGGATAAACCTTCTTTAAAACAGAATTTAATAAAAATAATTTGCATGAAATAAAATTATTACCTTGTATTGTTTCAAAAAACTCAAATCAAAATGAAAATAAAACTAATGGTAGTAGTAGTAAGGTGACATTTGTAACTGAAGAAGGTATAGAAAAAAATTGCTGAAGACAGCACTGACATGTGTCTTACCCTCTAATACTAAGTCTGCAACCGCATAGCCCCCTCCCACCCACACTACTTCTCCCTCTAACTCCTCTCTTAAATTTATCATAGGATTTAAAACAAGGAAAAGAAAATAAAGCCTAGCTGATGAAAAGAGCAATGACAAATACTGTACTCTCAGTTTTAGACAAAATTCAAATCTCAGAGTATCCAAGCACCTTGCGGAACCATTGTCCAATACGTGGGCCAAAGACATGAGCTAAAGGGACAGCACTTTGGCCTATCACAGTGACAGTTGCAGCCTTCCCAACCATGTAATTTGCAACTTCTAACCCTGTAAGACAACACAAACCAGAATTGTGGCAGCACATTAGTTTCAAATCAAGATTTTTTTTATATTTTTATTTCTCTGCACATCAGGTTTTAGGCAGTCAGCCATATTTAATTTATTCTTTACATTATTGGCAGAATTATTTGAGCCATTAGTAGAAATGTTAGAGATTACTTTACATTTTTCATTTGTTTATTCCTTAAAAGCAATTTGTTTAAAGTTACTCATGTTGAAATTATTTAATAATATAATTAGTTTCTTTAATATGTTTCTAAAAGCTGTTGTGTTACGAATTTGTTTTTTTTTTAAATTAAAGTTTCTTCATTACATTGTATTAGGATCAATTGTAATTTATTGATATGATCGATATCACCTATCACTAATGACATGGGCATGTATATGAAGATTGATATCTACAAGCAGAAGCAAGGGTTTGGTTAGCAAGGAGGCAAGGCTTTGGTTGGCAAGGAGGCAAGGCTTTTGTTAGCAAGGAGGCAAGTCATTGGTTAGCAAGGAGGCAAGTCTTTGGTTAGCAAGGAGGCAAGTCATTGGTTAGCAAGGAGGCAAGTCTTTGGTTAGCAAGGAGGCAAGATAGATTACAATCCAAGACAACTTGGCATAAATAATGACATATATGTATAAATTAAACATAAGTGAAATTTGTCTGATGCTATAGTTAGTAGCCCTACTTGTTATAACAGATATTACTAACAAATTTGTATTTAGGCAAAAGTTAAGAACTATTATGACACTTAAAAAATTCAAAATCCACATTACCAAAATGGTTAATTAAATTGCAAATAATTTTTAAAGATTTTGAATATATTTTGAATGAATGAAGAAGCAGGGACTAAAAGCAATAAGTCACAGATTTAAAAAATACATTTAAAAAGCAGTCTTTTTGATGACAGCACCATTGAATCAGACAGGGCTGTGACAAATTCAATGAGTATTTACAACAAAATTATGGAAAGCTTATCAAATTCAAGCATCTTTTCACTTACTGAAACAGTTAAATGTGCAACATAAAAATGGTGAATTCAAGAATGAAATAAAGGAGAAACTATGACGAAATAATTTAAATATAATCATATTGAGAAAATGGCACTCAATTTTTTTAAAACTAAGTCCTTTTTCTTTTCAAAATCACACCTACACAGATCAGAGATTTCATGAGTTTGAGAACAATTTTTATCCTTGCTTTTTTAAAACCAAAAATCAGTGAATTTAAATATAACTTTGCCTTGACTCCTCCCACCGCCATCTTTGCATGTCTGTACCTGTTTCATATGAGTCCCTAGCTCCTCCCCCAGGGTCAACTGAAATGGCACTCGCACCAAATCCACCACAGACACACTTGCTGCCTTATCAGCAAGAAAAGCTGCTACTTCCATGCCTTATGGACACATGACAGCATTGTTAGCAAGACAAGACTTTTCAGAGTTTCAAATTTAAGACGGTGCATGTACAAAAGAACTAACATTGAAAAATAAAAAATAAATAAAAGCTTAGAATATTTTAACAAAACAGAAAACCAAGTCTATGGAATATGATTATGTCCCTTCACCCATAAATTAACATAACATCTCCTTTCAGCTCAATCCAAATAAAGCAAATTTTAACTAAGGGAAATAAAAGGGATACTAGTATTCTAACTAACCCTACATTTTAATAATAACAAAGCTAAAGTGTTTTGTTTTTTTTCAATTTAAAAGCGCCCTCAAATTTCATATAATTTTTGTTCCAAATTTTTATTTAAATTAAAGGTGACAAATAGATTTTATGACAGAAGATGCATGCAATAATTAAGAACATAGCGCAATAGTGGCAAAATATTATTTTTACATTGTCTACATTCTACACATGTTTACAGGCTACATGTACAAACAAAAGATTTCAACACTCAATAATGATAGGAGTGAAAAGATTTCAACACTCAATGATGATAGGAGTGAAAAGATTTCAACACTCAATGATGAAAGGAGTGAAAAGCATATGGTAATATTGATAAATATTTTAATGAAAGAACATAAGTATTTTGATTCTCCAGTATTTAAGGTCATAATAATTTAGATTAGTCAAAATTATATATAGCTGCTTACTTTTTGGGGGTAAAAAAACATTCTGAAGAATTACACTCTCAAAATATGTCCTTATAATATAAATATAAATACACAATTTTTAAGAAGCTATTTTTATGTGCCCAAATTTTCTTCTGTATAAAGATTGAGTGCTACTTGAATTAGTTGTGCTTATCTAAAGAAGCAAGAATGAACCATAATTGAAAGAGAGAACACTGAAACTGATGAATGTAAACCAAGATGGTCACGTGACATAGGTCTTGTGTGTAACTACCAATGAATGAGGACCCCATGATGACCACATTTTTCCCTTGGGACTTCTCGGCTATTGCGTTGGCGTCATTGGGCGTTCTCAGGGAGTAAACATTATTTAAATCAGAGCCAGGAATCGGCAGACTGCGTGGCCTGTGGACAAGATTTCAGAAAATTGCATTTTGGTATTCCGCTCTGGATGCAAGAATATTAACTCTTAATGTACCAAATCCGCAGTTTACCGTTTTTTTTTACCAAAGCGCGATAATGCGCGACTCAATAGAACTCTCTTTAGAAACGAAATTACAGAAAATAAAAACTCTTCAGTGCGTGAAAAACGATGTTTTTGACTTCCGGCAATGGTGGCTGTTTCCCTCGTGAAGTTTTTTGGAAGTTTTTACGTTTTTTTTTTCGAAGATGCGATTTGCAATACTTTATTACTAAAGTAATAGTACTAAACTACAGGTAAAAATAGTTTTAAAAGCAAAACGGTCTTTCGGATACATAAAATAACCATTCTTATCCTAAAAGATGACGTCAGTATGACAATACTAATATAAATGGATTTTACTCAATTTTATTAATTTCATAACCGGTTGATCGCAATATGGGAAATTCTTACGGCACTGAGGCAGAAGTTTTCCAAAAACCTTATGGCACATAAAGAGTTAATTTGGGAAAAAAAAATTTTTTAAAAACTGAAAGTAACAAATTTAGGGGAAAAATTTAAACATCAGTAAACTTTTAAAAATTTGAAAATTCTTCACTACTGTCCCATTTTTGTAAGCTGATGGTCTACATACTTAGAAGTACTAACTGACCTATTATTGAAAACTGATGGTCTTTGTACTTAGAAGTACTAACTGACCTATTATTGTAAGCTGATGGTCTATGTACTTAGAAGTACTAAGCTGATGGTCTATGTACTTAGAAGTACTAAGCTGATGGTCTATGTACTTATAAGTACTTACTGTCCACCAGTTGCAACCAGCAGTGTGTCATATTTCAATGTTTCACCATCATTCAGCTCAATGGTCTTGTCATCTGGTAATACTTTAGTGACCTGTCACAGATAATATTATAATAATAATGATTTTCTCAGTTACAAACATGTCTATGTGCTTGTTTTGAAAATTTGAAGAGTATGTTACTTCAAGTGAAAATAGCTTACTTAATTATAGGGCTGCGGAAATTAACGATTAATTTCTCGATTAATCGGTAAAAATTTTTATCATTTAAAATTATTTTAATTGATAAAATAGAGATTAAAATTGAAGAAGACATGTTACAAAATATTATCATTACAGGATTAAATTTAATAAATATCTAATTATTTATAATTAATAATAGTTTGCTTTTTTTTACATACAAACTTCTCCATTTAAAAAAAAGATTTTTTAAAGTGTAAACTTTAAAATAAGTTGTTTTTATAGGAAAATAATATAAAAAATTAAACTTTGTTTTAAATTAATTAACAATATCAAAATTTAAATTTATTGAAATTATAGTGAACAACTTATATTTAAATTTTAAAAAATGTAATTTTCCTGTTTTTGTTACTTCCCTTGAAATTTTCAGTTTAATGGCATCATACATCTTATTTTTAGCTTTAATCAAAATTATTGATTAATTATTCGGTAATTTTTCAAAAGTTAACGATTAAATTTTATTTAATCGATAACAGCCCTACTTAATTATAGAAGATGGAGTTCTAAAATATTCAAAGATCAGCTAAGTCATTTATCTTCATCTCCTTAATGACTAAAGTAAACCTACTTTCTGCATATGTAGCTCTTCAATATTTAAAGATCAGATAAGGCATATATCTTTACCTCCTTAGCCAACAGAAGCTCAATACCATTGTCATCATAGAACTGTTGGCTCCTGAGTGATATCTCTTCAGGCTTAATATTGAGTGCCTGCATTTGGGAGAGAATAGAGCCATTGACTGAGTATGCTGAATAAATCAGAATTAATTTTTTTTTATGGGCTCTATGTAATGCAAATAGAACTTTTATTCCAAATTTATATGAGCTTGATTGTAAAATTTATGTTTATGTTTATTGACACAGCTCCAGGAGGTAAGTTTCAACTGATCCAGGTGGTGATATAAATTATGCAGAAAATAAATGTCAATCTATTCTGTTGCTACATGGTGCAATAGAAAGTAGTTGAATTAATTATTATTACTGGGACATGAATTTGTATGCAGCAGTACAATAATTTAATTCCTTTAATACAATGAATTTAACATTTTGAGTTAAGTAAAAGTTGTTTGGGGGAACACTAGTAAAATTAGCTGACAAATAGGACAAAGTCATTGAAACCAATTATTTTTGTAGTTGTAACTGAAAGTGTAGAGTTTGACTTAAAATTTTTTGGGTTGCTGGGAAAACAGTTTACATTTTAGGCCATTCGTAGATGTAAAAATAAATGAATTTAGATTTAATTAAGTAAAATTTCACAGGGGTTTTCTTACATTGCTAAGTTTAATTCTATCATAAGGTAAGTAGGGTTAGGGTTAATTAACCCTAACCCTAACCACAGAGGTATTTTTACCTTACTAAGTTTAATTCTATCATAAGGTAAGTAGGGTTCCTTTGAGACAAGGACAATCCTGCCTGTGTAGCCTTCCTGCCTGAGTGTCTCTGCACAAACCAAACTGGCTGGACCTGGTGGGAAGAAATACAAAATACCAGCATGAAATAACAATGCAAGGTAGTGTATTCTAATTACTGAATCTGGAGAAGGATTTATAAAAATAATTTTAAAAAATCAAATTTAATTTGATTTTTGACCAGAATTAAATACACCTTGAAGACTAGTCAAAGTGAACTTCAAAAGTAACAAAGCATTGAAAAATGAAACAGAGCATAATTCTATAATATGGTGCTCACCTTATTTTCTAGGTACAATTTCTCAATTTAGTTTTTGTTTTTTTAAAGTATGAATTTTGTAAATTTTCTAGCTACAATATCAGCAAGAAGATTTATTAAATGTGAACATTTATAAATGAAATAATCATTTGATATAAAAAAAAATAGTTTAAAGCCTAATTGTGAATGATATTTAAATATTTATATATATATATACCATATGGCAGACAAGTGAGTGATTTTTTTTTTCTTCGACTAAACCCTTTAAATATTTAAACTTAAAATTGCTGGAGTTAAAAATGTGTGATCTAAATACGAATGTATATATACATATAATGAAAATGACTGGTTAACTCTTAAAGTCACAAAGCGTCGTAATGCGTCTCTTCCCGCTATCCCTAAAGCGTCGTAATGCGTCCCTAGATACAAATCTTGTTAGAAATGAGATCTCGGAAAGTAAAAACTCTTCAATGCTTGAAAAACGATGTATTCGACTTCCGGCCATGGTGGCCGTTGCCCGCGCTAGTGTTATTGCTCGATTTGCGATGTTTTTTTGTAGTTTCAACGTTTTTTTTTCAAAGATACATTTTCGTTATACTTTATTACTAAAATAATAGTACTAAACTACAGGTAAATATTGTTTCAAACTCACTACGGTCTTTTGGATGCGTAAAATAACCATTCTTAGCCTAAAAAATGAAGTCAGTATGACAATAATAGCCTATTATAAATGGATTTTACGCAAATTTTTTAATTTCATAACCGGTTGATCGTAATGTCATAATACGGGAAATCCTTACGGGACTGAGGCGGAAGTTTATTGAAAACCTTCTGGGGCTTTAAGAGTTAAAAAGCAGTTAAATCACACTGTTTATCTGTATGGATGAAAGAATCCCACTTTTACTTAATGTATAAAAGGGCCATCTAAACTTGACAATGAAACAAAGAATAAACACAAACACTAGCTACTGACCTCCGCCTACAAGTACCACAGATTTTTTGTTGTCTGCCGACCTTTTCACCATTGGCTTGACCCTTTTGGCATTTTCTAGGGCAGGGGGATCCGCTTTGACCACAACTTTGCCGTCTCTGATCTCAACCTGGGAGAAAAGTTTAGAACAGACAAATGGTGCAACATGTAAGAGAAATATATGCACATTTTACAAAATACTAATGAGACATAAAACATCAACAAATTTCTCCAAGGTAGTATGTTAATAACTCACTATGGTTTTAAAAACAAAAGCAAGTGAAAATCTTTTGGGCATTATTCTTGATGAAAATTACAAATAAAAATTATTTTTTTAAATTTAATATTATATGATTAAGTTTTAAGTACTTATTTTCAGCAAAAATTATTCATAAAGGATGACAAAACAAATAAGCTGTGACAGGTTCTCTCACTTCAAATTTGTGAACACTGTCGAGACCGGGAAAGTCCTCGATATCTCCAGTTTTAACATTGAAACATGCGCCATGCCACGGACACCGCACTACACCTTTGCAGTAAGCACCTGTCGGAAACAAATTATTTTCTAAAGCTTGATCTAAACTCTATTTATCTATGGAAGTTTATTTTTATTTAGAAAAAAAAATTTATGAAAATGTTATAGATTTATTAGAAAATCACTTAATGAGATTGTTTTAATTTTAAAATTCATTTAAAATATTGATTTCTAATTAAAAATTAGCATTTTCATTTCAACAGGCTAATGACATTAGAAACATACAAGTAATTATTTTGTCCCACATGACATAGTGCCACTAAAATATTTTTAATTTTCTGTCCTAACTTATACATTTTTTTTCCTGAACAAATATATATAACAAAATTCAATTATGCCAGCTTCAATTATTTTAATCAATTTCTTATAGGCATTTAATTAAAAGATCTATAATTCACACAGAGACATCAAGAATACTTATAATAGCTAATTATTACAATGCAACATTCTTCTATAAAACACATGAGACTGACAAAAACTTACCTTTAGTCAAAGGAGCACCATAATGAGTGCATTTATTTCCTATGGCATAAAACTGGCCTTCTTCCTTCACCAACAAAACTTTCTGCTCCCCAACTTCTACTTCTTTCATCCTGTGGAAATTATTTGATAACTATTATGTCAGTAATCCAATCTTAAAACTTGGGAGTAAATAAACAATGTGTTGATCACTACATTATATAAAAGTTGTTTTTTTTCTAATGCTTAAGTTGCAGCAAAGAACCCACTGTCCCTCCTGGAAGTCTTGAACATCCCCAGCAATGACTTCAGCCATGCTGTCAGAGATTGTTTTGTCTGTAGGAGCGCTTTGCTCAGTGCTTGTGCTTAATGGTCTCTCTGTTGGATTGGTGACACTGTCTGGGTAAACACTGAGAGCGTCCTCTCGTCTCTTTATGTTTACAACTTGCACAGTATGATCTGGGGAGCATCCAATGTCAACTCTATTTATGTCATCAACTTTTAAATAATCATACATTATCTTTAAGTAAGGAAAGAGAAGAAAAATACACAAATTAAAAGAAAAAAAAGACTTACACTTTGAAATCCGCTTAAAGGTAAATTAAAGAAGACAAAGCTCACGTGTGTTGAACTCCACTGCAGCAAGATTCAAGCCACACACATAAAAGGGCTTGTATTGATTATTATGATAATTAATCACGAGTGATTTGTGCCCTGCCTACTTGTTATACAAATTATTCTATCAGTTATTCATGATACAGATACCAGATGTTACAGTGGCTCAAATGACACCTGATTAAGGTATCTAAACTTTTAAGATAGTAACAATTTTGTTCCGCTTCAGTAGAGGCAAGAATGATGTATCCAATTGGACACTCAAAACTGATAATGTTCTTTATTTTTATTAGTAAGTGAGATAGAATATGATTTTTTTTTATCAATTGCAGTGACAAATATGATGAATAGATAAGATTTATTTTAAAATATTCTTTAAAAGAAAAAACAAAAGATGACTTGTATCATTAGATGACTATTTAAACCCAGTGACATTATAAATAAGAAGAAAAATTTCCAAAAATATTATTTCTGTCTATATCTTTCATTCAGAATGATCTCCTATGTCAGATAATGAAAAGTATGGATGACAATGTACCGCATGACACTTTTGGGAAGAGGTTCTTTAAGATAAAACTACCAACAATGATCCAGGACATCAGATAACAGTTTGAAGCATGTCATACTACAGTATACATCTATAAAAATAGTATGTATTCTTACTTTGAAGAAAGCACAGTGGTCTAACATGCATAGTCTGTCGATAAGTTGTTAAGTGGGTTTGGAAGACAGCAGATGTGACAAGTGAAGCTGGCCAAAGAAAATCATGCCCTAACACAAGTCTCCGAGCCAAAATTTTCAGTGACATTCCTTGAAATGTTGATGCTTTTTAAATAATGCAATTTTATGGTTTAAAGAGATGCATCTCACTTGACTAAATTAACATTTTAAAAAAAGGAAGAAAAGGTGAATTTTTAATTTTGAATTATTTTATGTTCTTTTTTAAAAGAATTTTTAAGTTTAATATTTATGAGAAAAAAATATTTTCATATGGTATCTCTCTAAGCCAAGCATATTGCGGCTTAACTCGTGGAACCCTTAGCTCCAGGAAGTAATATCTGCGACCCACCAGCCAATTGTGCATGCCACCCACTCGACTACTGTATTTATTAAACTGGACAAATAGATTGATAGACCTTATTTATATAAAACTTATTCATATATTTTTTTAATATCTCTGTCGCTAAATTTTAAAACTTTTTTTCATATTTCAAAAGCCTGCTGCAAAAACCGAATTAGGATACTTATAATTCTAATGTTTAAAACTTTAATTTTAATGTCTTATTAACAAAGTAGCTTTATTCCTTGAGATTGAGAAACTCTTTCAGATTGCCCCAGTCAGTCATTATTATTATTATTATTCATTATTTCAGCATTTTGGCCCAATGAGGGCCAATGGTTGTGATACAACTTGTATTTCATATTCATATTATGCTTATCTATCGTTATAGTTATAGACGCCCTTTTTATATAGATTACTGTGTCCTATGTTTATCTATGGACATGGATTGTGGTTAATCCTGCATTCTTTTATGAGTTTTAAATTAAATGTTGCCTTTCCTGGCTTCTTCATGCTTCAGGCCACCCATTCCACACCCGAATTCCATACTATACTATTAATATTAATACTATATAAATATTATTACTATTACTAAAGTCTATCGTACATAGCGAATTGTTCATTAAATTTAAAGATTAAAGAAAAGACATTAACTATTTACTATTACTACTATTAACTAATTTAAATTCATAGTCATAGTAATAATAGTATACTAATATAGTAATATTAATATACTAGTTTATTTACTAGTTAGTAAATACTAGATCTATACTTCTTTCGAATAATAATAATACATGTAATATGTAACATTACTAATGTTTGGCTTAGCTTTCACATCAATTATTGATTCAACGCAAACACTACAATTTTACTTTCTACTGAGTCATTCCTATTACTCTTCAGTGGGTGATAGAATAAGTGATAAGAGTAGTGAAGTGAAGTAACTAGCTGTAGCTTGATAATGATAAGGCTAAGGCACTAACTTTTTCCTGTTGTTTTGCAGTCACATGACTGTCATGTGACGTAACGATTTTTTTACTTCAACTCATGATGTATGTTCTATGTTGTTTAATGAATAAGTGGTAAATTTCTTTTTAAAAAATTTAAAGTCGTGACGCTTAGGCCAGGCTACTGTATTAATTGTAAAAACTAACTCATTGGTTTTAAAACAACTATACACTAGTAATACATACCATCTTTTGATTGCTTTTGTCCCATGATTTTGTATTGAGTGAGACAGCTTTAACTTCGATTTGTTGTTGATAGAGTCAGAGTGAGTGAAGAATATTATAATTATAGTCCTTCCAAGAAAACTGACTCAATCATTCAAATCATTGACGCTGGCAAATTCGATTACAAATCTGAAATTATAGACATGTGAAAAATTATTTAAAGTGACCTCGAATTAAAATTGTGGCAACTCAAGCACATGCATCACATGATTCATTTTTCTATATCATAATGCCTCACTCGTTGAAGGAAGCAGAGACTGTGATTCCCCTCTATTGAAAGCCAATAGTCAGAATGAGAATGTGACCTCCCTACCTCTAGATGTAATGATCGCTGAGTGTTGAAAGCAGATAGCAAATAGGCCGGGAAAAAATAGTTATTTTCAACAAATTTAACTCGTTTATAAGACATGCAGTACTTTGAAATCGACAGTTTATTATAAGACTAAGATATGATAGACAAAATGAAGAGTGAGACTGTAATCAGGCTAAAAAAAAAAAAGTAAATGGAAAAGACGTAAATAGTGAAAGTAAGTGTTAGCCTGACAGGACGTAAAAAAAAAACAACAGCGAACGTTTTGGCAAAGAGCCTTTTACAACGGACATACAATGCACAATAAGAATACGCTAAGAAAGTCCTCCGCTGACCTGGAATGGAATTAGGGGCCCCACCGGGTATACGAAGCCACGAGTAAGCTCTTATGGAAGCATTAGGGATCCCCTCCGATCATTGGTTATTGTTTTTTTGTTAACTGCATATATAGTAGTGTGTAATGTGGTGTAGTTTGACACGGTCGGTAGCTAGACAAATAGCTTGACATTTAAGTGGTGAGATCACGGTCGGTAGCTAGACAAATTTTGTAAATAATAAATTTAGATAAATGCTTTCTGGGAACTATTTAAATTATTTATTGAGGGAGAAACGGGCGAAGTCTGGCGTCGATTGGCTTTCATGTATTTCACCATTCCACACCCAACATACGTACTATTTTATTTGAGCCATAAAACATTTGTTTAAAAAATGATTTTTTTAATATGTGCGGTTAGGTGAGGTGTATGGGCGGTCATTTGGAGCATTAGTGCCTCCGGTTGGGGATCAGTCGTCCCCCCTTTTTTGGGAAGTTCGTCACCGTTGGTTCCCACCTGGCACCCAGCTATAACTCATGGCTCAAAGTCTATAGCTGTAGCATGCACAGCGGCCACGCCCCAATAAACGGTCTCCACTGACCGGCTAGAACCAGGAAATGGCAACCTTTGGATACAAACCTCGGTGAAGGGGGACTTGTCATCCTCGAAACTCACTCTACTGACAAACTGGTCATTTTTGGCGACTTTAATGTGATTTGTCTGAGACAATACTACCTGGGATGTTGAGAGTTGGATGACACAACACTACCTGAGATGGTGTGCTAGAAAAACATGTAGCAGGTCGGTGCATTAGCAATGGTCTCTTAGTTGTCCCAGACAAATGTTCCCTTTAAACTGCACTGCTGCGTAGCATTTTAGAAATATCAAACAGCAAAATTTATATAAAATATTGCACAAAAAATTGATGTGCATTTTGCAAACGAATTATTATTATTATTTTCAAACGTATTAACGAACCTCATAATTATAGGGAACATTTCTCCACACAAGTCATGGATGCACCCAGTGGCGTAGCTAGAGCTTTTGCCGCCCGGGGCGGTCTCCAATATGCCGCCCTTTTAAGGGCCGCCCATAAATGACGTCACGCACCGGAGGTGGGAGTCACACATTTGATGTCATTCAAAACGCGCAACTTTAAATAAAGCCACACTTAAATATATCATTACCCAAACTTTATCCAATGACGTTTGACGTGGTTTCACGCGTTTTACGATATTAGAGTGCAACCTTAAACTAAAAACATAATTAAATGACCAAACAAGCAAAAAAATGATTTTAAACATGCTCATTTTCAAATACAAAATACCGCTTGTATGGGGGGGGGGGGAACTTTGTCACGTCACATTGAAGAATGGGTCTAAGTTTTGGTTTCGTGACGCCGTGTAACGAGGGGGTAGGGGATGAAAAATCAGCCGAAATCACGTGACGACATTTATGGACGGCTTTTTAATTAAGTTAATCGTATGATGGTTTTTATAAATTAATAAGCATGAATAAATAATTGTAATTGAAACGAAGTGCATTGTAAAAGGTGGGGGACAATTTTACTATTTCATGCCCTATTTATGTAAGCAGTAATAAAAGAGGCCGCATAAGATAATATACATATAAATACACATTTATAAAAATACAAGATAATTGTTTTGAAGGCCACAAG
>MUZC01000179.1:265717-277118 GCA_002072015.1 Radix auricularia | reverse complement strand
GTTGACCGTGCCATAGTGTGGTGGAGTAGTTGACCGTGCCATACATTACGTGTAGTGTGGTGGAGTAGTTGACCGTGCCACAGTGTGGTGGAGTAGTTGACCGTGCCACAGTGTGGTGGAGTAGTTGACCGTGCCATACATTACGTGTAGTGTGGTGGAGTAGTCTCATATCACAGGATCTATGAATTGTTATCACGCTTTTAAATACATTTTTTGCATATAAATAGCGTACAATAATAGTGACAAAATTCTCTCCCCATACAGACCAGTAGGCATGTCAACGGGAACCCGTGACCCGGGTACCCATGAGCCGGGTACCCGTTGCCATGTGATTACCCGGGTAGTAAAAATCCTCTCGGGTACCTGTGGAAATGTAGCTTCAATATCTATTGTAACGGAGGCCAAACTTCGGATCCTATTCAGCTTTTTTTGTTTTTACATTGTGGCTCGCGAAACAATTTATCAAATGAAAATATTTGTTTGAAATATGTGATGTGAAGTATACATGTAATAGAACACCCCTCTCCCACCGTCATTCGATTGTGTTTTGTGTGTTCGTTACCACGTGTGCCTTGCCCAAAAACTGATTTAATTAATACACCCACATTTGTCAAATTTTAAAGTCAAAAAATTACTTAATAACAGTGTAAGTTTTCTAAGGGGTCGTCCATGAATGACGTTACGCACCTAAGGGAGGAGGGGGTCAAACATTTGTGACGAGGGTGTGTGTGTGTGTTTTAGAAATTTGACGTCCCATTAAAACGTGCAATTTTAAATAAAAATTACACTTAAATATTTGATTGCTTACAATTTATTTAATGAAGTTTTACATTGATTTACGCGTGTATCGATTTTTGAGTTCAACTTCACATTAAATACAATTTAAATGACAAGGTTATTAGACACATGCTCATTTTCAAAAAAGGAAGTACGGCTTTTATGGGCCGCAAAGCTTTGAGACATAATATTGGAGGGGGTGGGGTCTAAGTTTTTGTGACGTGGGGGCGGGGTAAAAAAATGGCCAATCGCGTGACGTCATTTATGGACGTCGGCCGTGTGGCTAACGTGTGAAATGAGGTGCATGGAAGTTGGCTAGGTAGCACTGTATAGCGGTCATGACGGGGAAAATTATGCGATGTGTTGAACGGGTAACCCGGGTACCCGTTCGAAATTTGGACGGGTACCCGGGAAGCATTTTTGAACAAAATTGACAGCTCTACAGACCAAACTAACACTCTACTTATTAACAAAAATGTTTTCTTAAAGACGAATTGTATATTTAGCGTAACGCCCATTACTGCTACACCCTCCGCCTGTTACGCCCCCCATCTCATATTAACACACTTTGAGTGGACGCAAGTGTGTAGTGGCTTTGAGTTTGAGTAGCCGCAAGTTACGCCTATGCTCGGTTTCTTTTTTCCAGTTTCTATTCCCTGTCTTGAATTTCTGAACCAAATCTGTTTCAATATGAATATGTAAATATATAAATCTGTACTCGATGTCGTGCAACTGTTGCTCGTGTATTTGTAAAACGTGAATAGAAAAGAAAAAAAAATGGAAATCCTAAAAGCTGTCAGAAACTGATACGACTTTGTGCATGGGACACAACCCTTATGCGATGGTTATATTTCTTAAGACCTCTCTCTGGGCTTATGTAAAGAATATGTGTGCGGTCTAGAGGCCGTTAGACTCACCCGGTGTGTTAAATGTATGTTGTCATATCCTTTGGGATATGATTCCCCGCCAGTTATATCTCTGATATACGTCAAACCCCCCCCCCCCCCAAAAAAAAAAAATAATAATAATAATAACTAAATAAAAATAAAAAAAATAAAAAATAAAAATTAAAAAAATATATTAAAAAATTCATTTTAAAAAAAAATATATATCAATGTCAGCAGTCATTAAATCCTGAAATAATCTTTGTATCCGGTTATTGTAATTTGATAGGTGGAAGTTGTCAAAGCTTTCAATAAAATTGCATGTTTTTGATATGTAGGAATAGTATTTACTTTTAAATATTTCAATGGGAATCGGGGACTAATTCTTTAAATAGGGAGATGCCTGGGGAACCAGCCTTATAGACATTTAAAGACAACGTCCTCATAAGGAGCTTCGTTGTCAAACTTGTCCCACTGTCAAACTTGTCCCACTGTCAAACTTGTCCCGCTGTCAAACTTGTCCCACTTCCAAACTTGTCCCACTGTCAAACTTGTCCCACTGTCAAACTCGTCCCACTTTCAAACTTGTCACACTTCCAAACTTGTCCCACTGTCAAACTTGTCCCACTGTCAAAATTGTCCTACTGTCAAACTTGTCCCACTGTCAAACTTGTCCCACTGTCAAACTTGTCCCGCTGTCAAAATTGTCCCACTGACAAACTTGTCCCACTGTCAAACTTCGTTCGTTCACTTGTTATTTTTAAGACCAAGCACTTTGTTGTTGACACTAGAGCAGCTTGTGAATAACACCATGTGTTGGGTTGATTTACTTACAGCAAACTAACACACCTAAATAGCGTAGTTCACTGAATGTGGCCAGGCGGCTATGCACAATGATTAATTGTCTTAAACTAGGGCTGTTGGCGATTAATTTAAATTTAATTGTTACCTTTTGGATCGTTAAGACCCAAGTCAACCTCTAAAATTCAGAGACAATTTAAGCAACATAGGAAAACAATCTGACTACACAACTGACATACTAAAAATAGCAGTAAATAACATCATCAGAGAACAATGCCCTGAAAATTCCTGGGTAAGAGTCTACACCGATGGCTCTTCTTAAAAAGCCACAAAAAATGAAAGAGCTCGCATTCTTATAGAGTGGCCTAACGGAGAACACCTTGACAAAGCAACTGCCATAGGAAGCCTCTCAGATAGCTCTAGAGCAGAAAGAAAAGCACTAGAGCGTGCTGCAAAAATACTAACAAGCCCCCCCCCCCACTAAAAAAAAACAGCCAGATTGTCATCCTTACTGATGCTAAAACAGTGCTCCAGTCTCTAAAAAAACCGAACACATTGATCAATCAGAAACTCAGTACAGAGCTATTGAAACTGAACAAAATAACAAAATCACTTATTCTCCAAAGGATCCCTGGACATGTGGAACTTAAAGGAAATGCCACTGCTGACTCCTTGGCAAAACCAGGCAGACCCATCCATACAACACGAAGAAATCAAGTCGTTTCTCAAAAGAAGTGAATCTGAAAGATGGTCCGAGCTTAAAGAAAACCACCCAAAGAGTGATGCATACTTCAAACTCCTCCGACAATCACCAAACATCATTTTCAGGCTAAGGACGGGTCACAACAAACTTAGGCACCATATTTTCCGCAAACTTCGAATTGGAGAAAGCGAAATGTGCCCCTGCGGGACAGCTGCGGAAAATGCGGAACATCTTCTCCAAACTGCCCCCTGTACCACCATAACCGGGCAGACATATGGTGCCATGAAGCTACCCTCGACGACCAACTATGGTGGACAGGACCAACTGACAGCCACAGCGCAGGTCATCACAAATATAGGACTTGCTGTCTAATCCTCTATCAAAAGATTTGAGAACGAAGAGGAAGAAGGATAGTTAATTAATCGTTAATTTCGATTAAAGCAAAAAATTAAAATTCATGATGTCATAAGTAACACTTTTGTCTCCTTTATATGTCATCTTTTAACAATTTACGCAAAAAGTCAAGTGTGTTGACATTTTTTGGTTCAAGTGATGAGTGGGTCTTATTGACAATATAACAAGTCAACCTGAACAATCATTGACATGGACTGAGGTAACTGGTATGCACAAAACGGTCGCGGCAAGCAATAACATGGGATATCGGTGTTCATTAAGTTTCCACCATTGTAGATGGAAAATGGATTCAGTAACTTTCATCTCCATTTTGTAACGCGATAATTCACCAGAAGAGCTTTCGTCATTTTCTGTCTCTGAGTCAGACTCAATGACTGCCATTAGCGTAATATGCTTTTCACTTATTTTGATAAGTAAGCGAAGTGTTAGAACCATGGTAGACAAACTTTATCAACATTTTGAACAATGCCCTCAGTCAATAGTTGAAAATATAAATGTTCGTGTATTTGTCATGAAATGTGTTATTATTTATTATTCACTTCCAATAATTTGTAAGTGATGGTTCGATTAATCGTAAAAATAATTTAATCGTTAAATTTTTTTAAACGATTAATTGAGAAATCAATCGTAAATTTTTCGCAGGCCCTTTTTAAACAAGTACTTTTTTTTCTTTGTCCCCATTTTCAAACCTCTTCTTTTAAATGAAATGTATATTGAAACAAAATATTTCAAATGAAGCCCAAAAATGAAACGAACAAATAAAAGATTAAATACAAAATAAAAATACGATGAAACCCAAGTCGTGATAATATGAGATAATATTTTCGGCTACATGTTCAATCTGAAACATACATCATTAAACCAATCATAGAGTTAGCTAGGAACCTGCTTTTAATTTTTAGAAGATTAAATATTGTGAGATCCACTGATGACGTTTGCTTGTGATAAGGAAAATTATTTAGAGAAATGAATAATAATTTTGATTAAATTTAGTTGAAACCTTAAAATTAAGATTTGTTGTTGTTGTTGTTTATTATTATTTTTTTTTGTGAAAAGTTAAGTATTTGTAAAAGTGATATTAAAGAAATGAGAAAAAAAAAAGGCAATTTTTTGGCTGTGAAAAGCGTATTGGTGTCATTTTAAGGAGTAGTAGGAAACTTTCAACATAAGAAAGTTGTCCAAAACTAACCCTAACCCTAACCGCAACGCTCAGATGACCACAAGTTAATGTGACACAGATTCTACACAGAGTTAAAGGCTTATTTGTATAGCACTGGAAGTCTTCAGTAGCGGAAAACATTTTAATGTGCTTTATAAAAATTTAGTCCCATAATTAAAACATAACGCTATTCTCTTACTGCATTTACAACGATTTTCTTCAGGTAGGCAGATAGGCACCTGTGCTGACATCGACGGAGCTGCACGTGACAAACTCGTGCTGCAGCCGCACGCACACACCTACAAGCATATATCTATCTCCATGCACACACTTATACATACACACAACTAGGGCAGTTATTCTGCGCGTTTTTAAAGTATTTTTTAAAAAAAGTATATACGTCTGTATAACAATATTCTTACCGGCCTTGACACCTGTTGGTAGATTTACTCGAAGTGTGTGGGGCGGTGTAGGGGGATTCAGTTACAGTTGGATAAAACAGTGTGTCTCCACTCTTCTTTGTTGTCGGGAGTAAAACTGCGGTCGGGGGTGGGGGAGGGTAAACAATAAAGCGCTGAAAGTTAATGTAATAATTAGGCTAAAAGCAATACATTTACTACAGAAGGGGTCTCCAAACTTTTTTTGCCGGAGGGCCATTTAAATGTCAAACAGCAGCTGGGGGTCGAAAACACAAAGTTTTGTGGTAAATTATACGTAAAAATATGATCTTTTGTGCAGATTAAAATCTGTCCATGAGCCGAATGAGAGGGCATCACGGGACGCATCTGGCCCGCGGGCCGTAGTTTGGAGACCCCTGTACTACAGGATAGCCAAAGGACCATGATGGGGTAAAACATCACCGTAAATGGGGTAAACAAAGTTGTGCAGTGATCAAAGAAAGTACTACGTCAGAGTAGGCAGAGATGTGCTATGGGGGAGACTGTTTATCATGGATACTCTTGTCAAGAAAACGCCGTCTCCGTGCAAGTTAAGTGGTCATAGCTGTCCGGGGTGATTCAGTCCAGCCAAGTTACTCAGCAGGCAAAAAAAAACTAGTGACAAGAGGGTCGCCGACAGTATTTCCCCGGGGGAAACAGCACCGACTAGAGGGTCGCCGATAAACAGGTCCCAAAAATCAGAGCCCAGTCAATGACATCAAAAAAAAAAAATAATAAAATAGGCCCTAAACAAAAAGGACTCATCATGTTTAATTTTTCTTGGTGATTTCTGTGGAAACATGACACCGTCCGAAAATTACGTCACAATATTTACTTTATTTGAGTCTCTTCAATTTATGTGCTTATTGTCCCAAAAAATTAACATATTTCATATGGTAAGTACTAATGGTTGCGAATAACGGATTAAAATTATATTGTTCTGTCCTTTCTTGATAACTTATGAGGACGGGCAGCGGTTGGCCCGCGGACCTCCACCGGTCCGCGGACCACCGCTTTGAGAAGCACTGCTGTAAACGAATTACTTTACTTCATCCCAGTATATCAGACCAAGACATCAATTTAAGTGTTAATCGTACAATGGAAGCAAGTATTTTATGTAATATGCGGACCAATGTTCATCCTAAGCTGCGTGGCTATCCAGCTTTCTGCCAGACACCAAGGAGCAGCTTAGAATTACCGGGCAGCAAAGTTTTATCATTTTAATATACGTATGTCGGGTGGATGTAAACATGCGAGTTTATTTTTTACACTATATTTGCACTTGGACCAAGGAGACTTAGAGGAAATATTGGTCCAGGCCTTAAAAATCTTCAAACGGTCATACCTAAGGCGGAAAATGTGGAGTGAGTCTTAAAATAATAATGGCTGAGAACAGGGAGGGGTAGCTAGTTTCTTAAAGCCAGGACGGTTCTTTTATTTATTTATTGATTAGTTTTTAAAAATTCTTTAACTGAAGAAAGCAACAACGCATAAGTCAATTGACGAAAAATAAATTTAAAAAATTAAAATCGATGTAACATACATTCCAAAGATTAACACACCCTCCCCCCTCCCCACACACACACACAATTTATTTTGTTATTGGCATACATTAAGTACCATGTGTTATAGGAAACAATGGCAGTGTTCAGATTGATGTTCACGTTAGCTCAATTTATTTGTTTCAAGTCTACCAGTAGCGACTTCGAGATTGGTAATTTAAGTCAAAGTAAGAGGACCCACACAAGACCAGACACACAGCGGCGTCACTAAGGGGTGCGGTGGGGCCGGGCCACCCCGGGTGACACCATCAGGGATTGACACTGTAAAATTCTGTATGATCCCGTTATTATGCACTGGAAAACTCGGAGGAGTTTAATGGGTTTAGTCGTGAGGGGGTGACACCATGAGCTACCGCCCCGGGTGGGTGACACCAACCCTGGTGAGGCCTCTGCAGCTACACAAGAAAAGAGAAAATATAGTTGCAGGATGTTTCACGACCTGTTGACGTAATTCATCTTGTCACCTGACCTGTGCGCCGTGGGTAGAGGTGGGGGGAGGGGCTGTCGTCACGAAATGGAATTTGTGGACAGGGCGGAGTTGTTTGGAGGTGGGTGGTGGAAGTAGTTGCGGTCAACTTGACATTCGGTTCTCGTAACACTTTACCAGGCGTTATTTTAACATTCTACCACTCGTTATTGTAACACTCAGCCAGATGTAGTCTAGTACTTGAACACTCTCCTATTCGATTTTAACTATCTACTAGTCTAACTAGTTGCCTTTTTTTTCAACTCTACTAGTCGTTATTTTAACACTCTATATTTTTTTTTGTATTCTCTTTATCTAGTTTTCTTTACATTCCTAATGCCACTTATTGAATTGGGAGGATATTTAAAAAAAAAATAAAAAAAAATAAAAAAAAATATATNGTCGGGGAGCACTTTTGATTATGACAAAAATTTGGGGAGCACCAAAATCAAGGAGTAAAAAAAAGCCACAAATACACATACGTACGACTTTTATTGAAAATAAAACATTATAACATAAGAGTTTAAAATTATAACATGACAAACAAATTTTTAATAAACATACATTTAATAATTTAAAAATAACATTGAGCAAAATTTAATTCAGAAAAATAAAAAGATTTAATATGAAACCAGAGCTAGACGGTTTTTACAAATTTCAGTGATATAAGGCTTAATTTTAGAAATAGCTACCCTCAATTCCTCATCCGAACCGAGTTCACACAAATATGATGTTGAAAATTGCAACAATATTTTAAGTGCCTTTAGGGAGAGAGCTTAGTATTCTTTTTGCACAAAGATCCAAAATTCCTCCAGAAACATTTCGGAAAATTTTATTTTAAGTGTACGATCCGATGATAGGTTGATTAAATATTTTTCTTCTTGGTATGACAACTTACTATTTTATGTATCAACCGTGGCAAAAGGATTACGTATCCAGTCATATGTTTCAACGTTTATTGATGGAAAATAAAATTCAATATTTTCTTCTAATAAAGTTAAATGTTCTGTTACTGCTGAAATAATTTCGTCGGTTGTGTTATCATTAAGAGAAGGAAAGATATCTACTTTCTTTTTCTCCAACAAACGATTAAAAAAAATAAACAACTTTTTTCCGAAAGGCTGTCAATTTGTCGGTCGATGTTAAATTTTTTTTATTTTCTTCCTTGAAGGCTGGTATTAACACAATTTAATTAATCCAAAAATATCAGCTAAATAGGCCGATTTAGCACATCAAATGTCATTTTGAAGATTTTCCACAAAATCATCCATATTTTCATTTTTGAAAAAGGTCATCAATTCATCCTTCAGTTCTAAGAAAAGACTTAACACTTTCCCTCTGGATAACCATCTCACTTCAGAATGCAAAAGCAAAGATTCGTACTTGGCTTCCATAGAGATGCATAGATTTTTAAAGACGCGTATTTTCAAAGGTCTCGATTTTATGAAGTTTACCATATTTACAACTTTTTCTAGCACAGGTTTAAATGCTACTGGTAATGTTTTGGACACCAGAGATTCTTTGTGCAAAAAACAGTGAATAGATATAATATTGGCGTGTCTTTTCTTGGCGAGAGTCACAAACCCTTTTAATGAGCCTACCATTGATGGAACACCGTCCGTACAAATTCCCACACACAACTCCCATGATATTTTGAATTGTTCGAAAGACGAAGAAATAGAATCAAAGACATCTTGTCCTCTCGAACGTTCGGTAAGCTCAAGACAGCATAGAAATTGATTCACTATTTCGTTTTCATGAATGAAACGAGCGAACCCTAGTATATGAGCTTTTCCATTTATGTCAGTGGACTCGTCAATTTGCAGAGCGAAATGCCGTTTGGAAAGCTTATCGGCAACTGTTTTCTCGATATCAGTAAGTGAGTGAATATTAAATTTTGAGTTTCATAATTTCGCGGAGCACTTGCAACTACCTCGCGGAGCACCAGTGCTCCGCGGAGCACCGGTTAAGAACCACTGATATAGACTATGTACTGTTAAAGGATCAATGAATTGCGGGCCCTGAGAAAAGAGAGTTAGCGTTCTTTGGCCCACGTCTGTTTCCTCATTGTTTTCATAAGTTTGATTTTATGAACAGAAAACAAAAGTAGGCCAAGGAAGTTAACACTGACTTCTCCTTAGATTAAAATAATTCAATTATGTAAATCAGTGGCGTAACGATGGCTTGGGCATTTGGGCATGTGCCAAGAGCGCCGGCCTGTGCCAGTTCAAAAGGGCGCCGCTAAATCAATAATTTTTCAATTTTTATTTTAATAAATATTTCACTTTAATCCCCGGTAACAAAAATGTGAACAATTAATTACATTTAAATTAGGGCTGGTAATGATTTTTAAAAAATTGTTCGATTAATCGCGGAACAATAATAGATTAATTATTTTTTTATAACGCACATATAGTTCCTGTTAAGTTGCCGATTTAGCTAAATCTGTCAAGTCGTGGTAATTCCACGGGTCCCAAATTTGTGACGTAACAAAGAAAATTTTTCTGCTATGAAAGAAATAAGGAAGAAAAACCTTTTTGTTTACGTATGCACGTCTAAGTAAATAATAATAATAATAATAAAATGATAATTTATATAGCGCTGTATCCCAGCAAGGAGCCAGGCTCACAGCGCTTTACATGGAAATAACAATACATATATTAATAAAAGAAACATTCATATCATACTAACTACATAAATGACAATACGTTATACTCCATACATCAGCTACTTTAATCATTTAAAGAAATGTTGTTTTATTAATTTTGAAAATAAATTTTAAAAAGATGTGTCTTAAGTGCAGTCTTGAATGACTTAGCAGTTGAAATACTTCGGATGTGTAATGGAAGAGAATTCCATTGTTTTGCTGCAAATAATAATAATAAGGGCAAAAAGTATGAAAGTAAAAAAAAGTTATAAATTATTAATAAATTGCTGAAAATTTGTATCGATCAATTTCCGTAGCCCTAATTTAAATATATTTCATGTAAACAATGAATTATGGTCATAAATAAAACAAGAGAAATTTAATCGTTTTTCCTAACAATTGATTAATTCGATTTGCTTAGGCTGGTCATTTTATCGAGGGTGCCAAAAATAAATTAGCCAAGGGCGTCAAAAACCGAGTTTGCCTCTGATGTAAGTCATTGAACAAAAACTTGTCTTTTTACAAATTTAATGCAAAATTCAGTTAGTTCCTTTTATATCCAATGATAATCCATCATGGCGAAAGACCCACTTAACATTATTTGACAAACTCCATGCATGAGTTGACACCAGTGACATATATGAGACGTAAACATTTAATCAATCATAAATGTCACCTGGACCGCTCTATGCTAGGGTAGGTTAATTGCGACATACCATCTGATGACCGCTCTATGCTAGGGTAAGCTAATTGCGACATACCATCTGATGACCGCTCTATGCTAGGGTAGGCTAATTGCGACATACCATCTGATGACCGCTCTATGCTAGGGTAGGCTAATTGCGACATACCATCTGATGACCGCTATATGCTAGGGTAGGCTAATTGCGACATACCATCTGATGACCGCTATATGCTAGGCTAAGCTAATTGCGACATACCAGCTGATGACCGCTCTATGCTAGGGTAGGCTAATTGCGACATACCAGCTGATGGCCGCTCTATGCTAGGGTAGGCTAATTGCGACATACCAGCTGATGGTCGCTCTATGCTAGGGTAGGCTAATTGCGACATACCATCTGATGACCGCTCTATGCTAGGCTAAGCTAATTGCGACATACCAGCTGATGGCCGCTCTATGCTAGGCTAAGCTAATTGCGACATACCAGCCGATGTCCGCTCTATGCTAGGCTAAGCTAATTGCGACATACCAGCTGATGGCCGCTCTATGCTAGGCTAAGCTAATTGTGACATACCAGCTGATGGCCGCTCTATGCTAGGGTAGGCTAATTGCGACATACCAGCTGATGACCGCTCTATGCTAGGCTAAGCTAATTGCGACATACCATCTGCTGACCGCTCTATGCTAGGCTAAGCTAATTGCGACATACCAGCTGATGGCCACTCTATGCTAGGGTAGGCTAATTGCGACATACCATCTGATGACCGGTCTATTCTAAGGTAGGCTAATTGCGACATACCAGCTGATGGCCGCTCTATACTAGGGTAGGCTAATTGCGACATACCATCTGATGACCGCTCTATGCTAGG
>MUZC01000179.1:223704-263895 GCA_002072015.1 Radix auricularia | reverse complement strand
TGATTGGAGAGTGTAGAGTCTTGGCTCTGATTGGAGAGTGTGGAGTCTTTTAGATTTACTGCATTCCCGTCTCGGTTCACTGCATATGCAGCAGTTAAGGCGCCAATAACAATAACTAGGATACGCTTCATTAAACGCTGAGCATAGGGCTTCTAAAAATAGATCGAATCAGTCACGAAGGTACGGCTTGAATGCAGCATTCTAGAGAAGCCCGGCGAAATCAAGTCACAAGTTTTATAATTATTTCGCAACCAACTACGCGGTTTTATTTCAAAATTTTTTATTTATTTTTTTTTTTTAAACCAGAGAAAACGAAAACATTTTCTTCTGAGCACTCGAAGTAATGTTGAAGGTATTTTGGCTGGTTTTGTCATTCACTTGATTCGTACAACCAAGAAAACTTTAAGCCGAAGCTTCGTCTTTTTCCTTCATCCTTATAACCTTATGCCATATTTGGTACATGGCGGCCCGAGGGCAACATGCGGCTCTTTTGCGACATGAGTGCGGCCCAGTTGGCCGCAAATCATTTTGTCCTAGCAGATGCAAGTTTATAGTTCACGTTAGATTAGTGCTTTGTTGTTGTTGTTTTGTCACATTTGCTTATAATTTACAGATTAAGATGTAAATAATATTAAATATCTGCTTAGAACACACACAAAAATTAAAGTAATTTTAAAAACAGGTTCTTGAACAGAACTTAGGCTCTAAAATCAATTTGAATAAATACTTGGCCTTCTGCAGATTTTTTACTCCGTAGACGTTAGACTAAAATTAGACGTTGGCCCAAAACGCTAATACATTTGCCGACCACTGCAATTTAATTAATTGGCGATAGGCGACACGAGCCAGCGAGAATAAAACGACCTATTTGTTTGCCTACCAAGAACCGTTTAAGAGGCAAAGATCAAAGTGTCAGAACCGACCAGTGGCGTGTCGAGGTTAGTCTTACTGTGAGATGGTATAACATTTTGGCACACTTTAATAATAAAACATTTCGCCTTCTGAAGGAAATATTGATTACGGTAAGCATGAGAAGACGCGACAAAGCAACGAACGTAATAATGGGATAAAGACCTGCCTCAGGGAAAATACCTTCACAAGACTTGAGTAAAAACGTTATGCAAATAAGTAAAATAAAAAAAATTAATTAAAACCTGATTTTACCCCTCTGAGTGTACCCCACTGATTGTACCTCAATGATTGTACCCCAATGATTGTACCCCTCTGAGTGTACCCCACTGATTGTACCCCGATGATTGTACCCCTCTGAGTGTACCCCTCTGAGTGTAACCCTCTGAGTGTACCCCAATGATTGTACCCCGATGATTGTACCCCAATGATTGTACTCCTCTGAGTTTACCCCACTGAGTGTACCCCACTGATTGTACCCCAATGATTGTAGCCCTCTGAGTGTACCCGCTGATTGTACCTCAATGATTGTACCCCACCGATTGTACCCCACTGATTGTACCTCAATGATTGTACCCCGATGATTGTACCCCGATGATTGTACCCCTCTGAGTGTACCCCACTGATTGTACCCCCAATGATTGTACCCCACTGATTGTACCCCACTTCACACATCGTCACAAATGCGTGACCCCCACCCCACTAGGCAAGTGACGTCATTCATGGACTGACCCAAAGAGTAAAACAAATATCTATTGACTCTGGCTTAAAATTAATTTTTCAACCGGTTTTTTTTTTTGGGGGGGGGGGGTAAGCGAATTTGTAAGTACCTATGGGGGGGGGGTCCCGAAAATATACGAGGTGCAACAGGGTGGAGGGGTTACGAAAAATACGCCTTTTTTGCGTACGTAATATAGGAATAGCCCCCAAGACCAAGCAGTGCCCTTCATGTACGTTGGAGATGGATAGAATTTACGAGAAAATAATCCCCTGATTGTAGTCAAGATTAAAAGGATCGCAAGTCACCTGCCTGACATGTCGTAGAAATCAATACCACTGGCTATGTAACGGTGTCAGCTAACATTGCTGCACCCCCAACAGCCAGCGGCGGAAGTAAAAAGACGTAGGGTGGGGCAGCCCAACGCGGGAGGCGTTCTATCCCCCCCCTCTTTATTTCGATCTGTTAAACTTTAAAAGATAGACTAGATGTTGGGGTGGGGGGAGGTGGGCGTCGATTTGGGGATGGGGGTGGTATTATCTCCCCTCCCCGGGTGACACTAATATTAGCCACGCCATTGACATTATGGCTGACTCTTTAGACTTACTGAGTTTCTGCAGAAACGTCTAGTGAAAAAAAGTGTTGGAGATTAATTTTTAAAAAACCCCAACTAATTTGCTTCAATAATGATAATAAAATTGGATAATAACAAATTAGTGCTGAAAGGATTTATATAAAGAGCCTTATATCCAGAGTCTTATCTTTTATCTTATATGTTACAGACGCTCCTTCTGTACAGAAGATTATTGCGTCCTACGTATTTCTATGGTTTGTGTTTAGTCCTGTATTCTTACTAGAGTTTTAAATGATGATAAAGTGTTGGCTTTCCTGGTTTCTTCAGACAACCCATTCCACGCCCGAATACCGGACGGAAAGAAAGAAAACTTGTATGTGTTTGTTCTTGCATACGGAATAAGAAAGGTGTTTTTATCTTTATGTCTATTTGAGGGTTGTATTAAGTTATCTTTGTGTTGTATTTCTAAATTAGAATTAATTGCCTTATGTATAATTACTAATTTACTCTTGGTTCTTCTATCCTCCAGTGTTTCAAGTCTTTGAGTTTCCCGTTACTATTCGAACTTTTTGTTACACTTCTGATACGGAGAGCATTTTTTCTCTTACCTTACGTAAATTAACAACCAACCAGACCGTAATTAATATTCCTTAATGGCCGCTGTTCGAAAATGCCAATGTTAATAACTAGTGACAGTTTGGCTGTGATACTAACGGCAAGACTGGGTGAGGAATGGGGAGGTGTGTGTGTGGGGGGGGGGGGGGGGGTAGGTTCACTGGAAGCATAGAATGTCAAGATGACCTAAGGGGGAACGTCTTCTTGCCAAAACTCTGTATTTGCATTTTCATGGTATGATATCTGTGATAAGCCCAGGACCGCTAGCCGCTAGCACTCAACCAAAACAAACAATGGCGACTAAAAATATGTGGTTTGTGGGGGAAGAGGTAAAAGGGGGTGTAGGTGTGTGTGTGTGTGTTTGGGTTGTAACTCATTGCTTTTCTCTGATAACCTTTTGATTGAATGAATTCAAAGATAGCATTAATTCAAGGAATTATTTTCAGCAACCTATTACTACATATGAATTTGGGATCTCCCACCCCCAAAATAAAGAGAGAAACAAGCAAACAAAAAACAACAACAATCCAAGAAATTAACTTTTACCCTGCTGCTCTACGTCACACCTTCAAATATTTTCTATACAGAATTACACAACCTGCTAATATCAGACTATTTTTTTTTTAAAAATCAAGCCAATTGTTGCCTTGTTTTTCCGGACCTATGCTCAGAAGTTTCCCTTTCAATTATATATTTTATATACGGTCATGGATGTAGGTCAGGTCAGGTCAGGTCATGAAACATTCATTACAGCAAACACATTTTTATCATGAACTCATAAATTGGCTTCTTGTTGTCGTAAAAAAACATGCGGCAAATTTTTTCTGTTTGGACTTAAGATTTGAACTACACTTGCTTGTCTCTTTCCACATATCCTCTAAAACAGTGGTTCCCAACATGTGGATCGTGACCCCCAATGGGACATTGGTTGCGATGGGTTTTCTCGGTGTCGCCAACTGGCGACTAAAAGAATTATCACTAAAATGCAAATTTGCTCTATTTTGTAAAAACTTTATTGAAAATGACTTTTTTAAATTTCATGCGGTCGCGGGTCACGTTGCTTTTATAAAAAGGGTGCATTACCAAAAAAAGTTTGGGTACCATTGCTCTAAAACATAATTAAACTTAGGACTGCACTTATAATTGAGCAGTTGTTTTTTTCCACTTCACCGAAGTCTTTGTAGAGGCAACTGCTGTAAACATCTGCGTTTAGTTTAATGTTTAGCAGTTAAAACTTAAAACCCATGAGAGAGTCGGCTACCACCAATGAAATCAAAGACTCAATCCATCAACACAAAACTGCCAAAGACAGAGACATGAGAATGGCAAGCTTTCAAACTGATCCTGGTGGGTGGTGTAATAGCCCGGTGGGTGGTGTCAGAGCCTGGTGGGTGGTGTCAGAGCCTGGATGGTGGTGTAATAGCCCGGTGGGTGGTGTCAGAGCCTGGTGGGTGGTGCCAGAGCCTGGTGGGTGGTGTCAGAGCCTGGTGGTTTGTGTCATAGCCTGGTGGGTGGTGTCATAGCCTGGTGGGTGGTGTCAGTGGGTGGTGTGAGAGCCTGGTGGGTGGTGTCAGTGGGTGGTGTCAGAGCCTGGTGGGTGGTGTCTGAGCCTGGTGGGTGGTGTCAGTGGGTGGTGTCAGAACCTGGTGTCAGAGCCTGGTGGGTGGTGTCAGTGGGTGGTGTCAGAGCCTGGTGGGTGGTGTCAGAGCCTGGTGGGTGGTGTCAGAGCCTGGTAGGTGGTGTCAGTGGGTGGTGTCAGAACCTGGTGGGTGGTGTCAGTGGGTGGTGTCAGAGCCTGGTGGGTGGTGTCAGAGCATGGTGGGTGGTGTCAGTGGGTGGTGTCAGAGCCTGGTGGGTAGTGTTAGTGGGTGGTGTCAGAGCCTGGTGGGTGGTGTCAGAGCCTGGTGGGTAGTGTTAGTGGGTGGTGTCAGAGCCTGGTGGGTGGTGTCAGAGCCTGGTGGGTAGTGTTAGTGGGTGGTGTCAGAGCCTGGTGGGTGGTGTCAGTGGGTGGTGTCAGAGCCTGGTGGGTGGTGTCAATCTTCGGACGAGTATTATGTACGTTTACTTTTTCAAAGGCCTCTAAATAAAACTTAGTTTATAATTTTAAAAAAGCGGAAGTAGAATTTCGAGAAGTATTGACAATTTTGTTTAAGCCAATTTAACAAAACAAAAAGCACTAAGTTTATGGGGGCAGTGGTGTAGTTGGGGAGGAGAAGGGGGGTTCCAAACTCAAACGTCCCCCATGCTCCTACTGGTGGGGGGACCCCAAAGTAGTGTACATTAGCTCATGTCATCATGTCGAACGTCAAAACGCAGGGGCCCCCAAAGAGGCCAACCCATCCCCCCCGGGCCCCAAAAATCACTTGCTACGCCACTGTATGGGAAATAGTGGGGAAAGAGGCATTAAAAAAATAATGGAATACAGGAACATGGAGTAAATCTTAGAGAAGTAGAAGTCATACGGAGTCATAGGAATCAAATGGCGTACAGTAGACTTTTAGCAGGTTAAAACGACCAGACGTCTTAAAGAGCCATGTGTATTAAATTTAAATAGTGTCCATGAGAAATCATGAATGCTTAGTCGACTAGACGCTATTCGGAGTCCTATACGCCAGCATAACAAATAGTCGAACACATGAGTATCTGTGCATGAAGTTTCCTATCCACACGTTTGGGCTCAGACACCTGCTGTTGTAAACGGTACTTACCTCAAACTGAGTACGACAACCTTATCTATAGACAACAGTCAGTTGATGTTTGTACACATGTTGTAACCTGGCCTTGACCCGTATTAAAAAAAAAAAACAACCTAATGTAAAGTATATATATTAACAATACACTTGACCCCTTAGCCCACACACTATTTTTTGTATCTAAAGTAACCAGGATACCATTCGGACAAGGTGACGGGGGAGGAGGGGGCAAGATTTTATCATTCTCATTCCAAGCCCCCATCCCTCCCCTCTGTCTCTCATTGTCTTCGAAGATCACATTTTTAAAAATGATAAAGATTTATCTTCAACATCCTATCTAAACGGCGTATGCTGACCACTCTGTAGTACAGGCCTTGATAAATATCCTTGAGTTGAAACGTGAAACGACTAACATGAAGTTGTTGTTGTTGTTTCAGGACGCCTAGTAAATCTGGAAGTACTGCTGCGCCAGTCGTTAATGAAGTCCAATGTGTGTGGCGCAATTCAATAACAACTTCATTAAACCGGACGGTGCGCATAATTGGTTGTCTGGTCCATGATTTATGGGCTTACTAACAGACGTGTGCATAATTGATTTGACCTACACCCTCACATGCAACATCACCCATACATCCAACAACACCCATCACCCTCACATCCAACATCACCCTCACATTCAAAATCACAATTCCTCAAAACATTACAGCACTGACTTTCACTCGCAGTTCCACTAAATCAGGGATGTCCAAACTTTTTGTATGGCGGGCCATATTCCTCTATGCAAAGATATTCGCGGGCCAGATTAAAATAATAATATAAAAATGACATAGTATGGTGAGTTTTTATTGTAAAATTTTAATGTGAATGGAAAAACTGAGATCTTGAATACAGTAAATAGGTGAGGTCAGGCTCAATGACATGGTTTTGATACGTATGATATCACGTAGATGAGAGTCACTTATTCTCGTCCTCACCCAGATCTTGTTAAAATTCCTAACTGAAAATGTCTGCTTACACACGTATGTCGAGCCAAAGAAGCTAAGCATTTTTTAATACAAATGTTCGAATTCCTTTTAATCTCTCTTTAACCATGAAGCTCACTATAAAAGTCAAAGAGAAGAAATTGTTTGCTGCGACATTCAGCATCAATTTGCAGCTCAATGATTTCCAGCTGCAGATTGCCGCAGTATTATCAAAATCTACAGAGAAATATGAAGATTTAACAAAAACAACCATGTCTATCTTTTCAATAGTTATTAAGTCATGAAAGCGTCTTTGAAATTCATCAGCCAAGGATGTGATATCTGCATCATACCAATGCATTTGCCTATTGAAGCTTCTTTCTGGTAAACTTGTCATGATTTCCTGCAGTGAGGGGAAATGTGTGGTATTAGGCTGTATTTGAAAAAGTTGCCTTTGAAAAAGTTGCAGCTTGTTCCCAAAGTCCTTGATATGTGAATATAATTGGCTTACCACTGCATTGTGCCCTTGGAGAATTGTGCTAAGAAGGTTTATATGTCTTTTCACATCAACCGAAAATGCAAACTATGCAAGACAAGCAGCATCAGATAGTTCTGGAAATGTTTTTTCCTTATCTTCCATGTACTGCCCAATTTCTTTTTTAATGTGTAGACGTGCTGAAGTGCTGTCCCCCATCTTATATCATTGTCATACATAACATCTTTGTATTCTCTCTGGATGTCAAGAAGACACTGCTAAAACTGGCTGTGAAACAGGGTTTTAGAGCGAATAGAGATCATATCCTTTATCACTTGCTTAAGGACACGATCACATGAAAGGTGTTTAGCACAAAGAACTTCTTTATGAATGATACAGTGAAGTTTAAAAACTTTGCCAGCCTGACTAAGCTGACTTTGATACAGAAAAGTTTTGCTTGTCAACTGTGCTCACGAGTCATGGCGATAGCAATCAGTAATAAATAAATATATCGTTTACTTGGTTTAACGTCACAGACAGCAGAACAAACAGAACCAAATACATTTGTTCCCCTTGTCAGTCTATAAGACTGAAGTCTAGTAATTTGTAAACAATACAGTGTTATCGACTTTTGCCATCCTTTGACGTACTCAAAACGGTAAAACGTGTCGTCTTTTCTTATATTTAATGTTGTTAAAAACTAATACGTTAGTTAATTAATTATTTCATATGAGGCCGCGAGCCAGTAAAAATTGCTTCGCGGGTCGGTTTTGGCCCGCGGGCCGGACTTAGGACATCCCTGCACTAAATACTCTATTATTTCCTCCACTTCAAGTAAACTTCACCCTTCACTCTAACTCCCATACTTAAGGCAGCACTTACATTTCATAACACGACTTTCAGCGAGAAACCTGTAATTAGTCGATGACAAGCATATGTCTTTCATAATCAACTTTATTTTGTGTAAAATTTATAAATAATCTCGACTTGTTGCAACGAAGTAGTGTCCGGTGAAAGTTTTTCATGGCTTACTTTAATGATATCAGCCATCAAACATTTAGGCTTTAGCCAAGTCGAGCGTGATTTTCTAAACATGTCAAAAGAAAAAGAAAAGCCACACGAAGCCTTTAGTGTGGAGTAAAAAAAAATGGACGTAATCACCTTCCATCTGTAACATTAAATCTACGAACGCCCCGGGGGCATTGGCCCATTTTATGGGATTAAAGGCTGTCTTATCACTCCATCCTCAAATTAAAGTCATTATTTACAAGGAAAAAAACGTACGATTTAAAAGGAAAAAATCCGTTTTTATACTTTTAAAATAATCATTTGAAGTTCAAGAACAGTGTTGTGAGATAACAAATCCGAAAATGGCTTTTTTTTTTCAAATAAGATGAATAAAATATTCAATGAAGTATAGTATTTGAAATGTAAATCAGATTCATTTGACACACTTAAAAACATTGACTGATGATCTAGACTTTTTTTTTTCCTGAAACCCACCGTAGAACTTTCGAGACACACATTTCAATTTTTGAAACACACCTTACACTTTGCGAGCCACGCCTAGAACGCTGGACAATAGACATCCCATGATGACCGTTGAATTCACTTATGAATGTAACCGCCGATTTCAAAACAACATTCTTAGGATCTCGCACTGAATTTTAACGACATGCTTTTCTAAATACTATGAATACCTTTCTTTACTGCGCCGTAGATCTAGGCCGGTAGTTTTAAAATACCCCACTCAAAGACTTGCACAACTCACGTGGGCAAGCCTACAATGCACAAGGCGTTTTTTTTTTAACGAATATTTTTAACATAAAAAGTTTTTTTTTTTTTCACCAGTCAAAAAGCAACACCTTAGATCTTGTTGACACAAACGAAAAGTCTACACGACCCACTCGGCGGCTAACGGAATAACATTTGTCTTCGGACACTGTTCGTGTCACAGTAATAGGAGGTGATGGCCGTGTCGTCAAAATTAAATAAATGAATCGAGGGCTCCAATACTGGCTTCCTTTTAAGTTGACTAAAAAATTGTTTCAGTGTCCCATATCGGAAATAGGCAGGCACGCGTGCCGGACTAGCCTCAAAGGGTTTATTTTAGTGGCACACGGAAAAAGAAACAGTGTTTGTAAGCCACGCACATGCCAATATGCTAGTGAGTAAAAACTGAGGTGAATGAATGGAGAATTTTACTCTGATAAGACTTGAAACAACAGACAGCAAACCTCTTCTTATCTTATCTTATCTTATCTTATATATTACAGACGCTCATTCTGTACAGAAGATTATTGCGTCCTACGTATTTCTATGGTTTGTGTTTAGTCCTGTATTCTTACTAGAGTTTTAAATGATGATAAAGTGTTGGCTTTCCTGGTTTCTTCTTCATGCAACCCATTCCACGCCCGAATACCGGACGGAAAGAAAGAAAACTTGTATGTGTTTGTTCTTGCATATGGAATAAGAAAGGTGTTTTTATCTTTATGTCTATTTGAGGGTTGTATTAAGTTATCTTTGTGTTGTATTTCTAAATTAGAATTAATTGCCTTATGTATAATTACTAATTTACTCTTGGTTCTTCTATCCTCCAGTGCTTCAAGGTTTAATGATTTAACTAATGGTGTTACTCTTGTCAGTTTTGAATATTCTCCAGTAATGAATCTGGCAGCTCTTTTTTGGATTTGTTCTAACTTATCAATATTTTCTTTGGTGGATGGGGTCCCATACAACAGACAGTGAACCTCTAGTTTACAACAGACAGCGAACCACTGTTTACAACAGACAACAAACCTCTGTTTACAACAGATAGTGAACCTCTGTTTACAACAGACAGTGAACCTCTGTTTACAACAGACAGTGAACCTCTGTTTACAACAGACAGTGAACCTCTGCTTACAACAGACAGTGAACCTCTGTTTACAACAGACAACAAACCTCTGTTTACAACAGACAGTGAACCTCTTTACACGCTTATACAGTAAAACCCACTTATCTTGACCTCGGTTATCTCGCCAACCCTATTATCTCGACACTTTTCGGGAAACCCCTAGACCCTCGACATAACTGGGTTCGACTGTAAATTGAATTAATTAACATTAAAGGCTAAAGCCTACAGCGAAATATTAAAATTTAACAACTGATCAAAATATATAAAGGGCATGAAATAAATCACAAAATCCGAAACTTCCAGAAAAGACAAGTTTTTTTCCGATCAAATTTTATCTTATCGAGTAACCATTATAGTGGGTCTATGGAGGAGGTTGAAGGTAGTAGCAGTGGCGTCGCTAGGGGGAGCGGTGGGGGCGGGCCGCACCGGGTGACACCATCATGGGGGTGACACCAAAATGTAAAATTATTTATTTTCCCGTTATTTGGCACTGGAAAATTTGGAGGAGTTCTATAGCTTAAGTCGTGAGGGGGTGACACCATGAGCTACCGCCCCGGGTGACACCAACTCTAGTGACGCCACTGGGTAGTAGTGAGCTTATGTTTGAAATTTCTTCAGTCATAACAAGCCTGAAATTTTACTAAACTATACAGAATTATACAGTTTTTTGTTTTAATTTTCTTGGAAACGTTTGGGTTAATTAAAAAAAAAAAAAAACCCAGTCCAGCCCCGGATGACGATAGCCCTGGTTACACCACCGACAGGGTCCGTGACAGCTTGTTGCTTAAGCCTTGAACCCAAAAATGTCATAAACACCTCAGAAAGTAGCCACCTGGCATTGTTTGGGGAAGATGAACGAAATGTTATCAGAAGGCTACAAGGAATGACGTCACGAGCTCCATCGTTTATCACACGGAAAACAGGAGGGTGACGTCATGAAGCTATTGCTGTTTTGATTGCGTGGCGTTGATTGAAGTCAAGCGGAAATAATTCATAGAACAGTATTTATTGCTGATTGCGACTCGGCAAAAGATACTCAATTCTAGTTACTGTAGAAGACGTTTTGAACTAAATAGTTTATCTTTCATATTTGTTGGGGTAGGGGGTTAGCGTTCATGGCTGGGGGGNNNTAAGCCTTACTAGATCAGTTTTAGTGCAGAAAGTTTGTTTGTACGACCTTACTAAATTGTACAGTCCTAGTTCATTTGTTCCACTTTATAAATGATACTAGTGTATTAGCCTACCCGTCAAAAATTACGGAAATTTTCAAAATAAGTGTATTTCAGCTGAAATCTATTCATTTTGAAAAAATACACATCAGAATAAAAAAAATAATGTCATACAGAACTTTTATTTATTTGATTTATTTTTATTATTCATTTATTTTTATTTTATTCATTTATTTCCATATTGAATAATTTTATGTGGACGTTCGAAAAGAGTTATTTTTGGTGCAGTAATTTTTTTTTCAGGCTTTTTTTTTCTTTCTTTTTTTTTAAAGCGATGCTCTGCTTTCTAAAAGTAGTAGCGTTACGAACGGTCGGACGGACGAGACATACATAGTAAATTATGTATATTGATATTAAGGTAGACCGTTTTAATGGTATATTAAGGTAGACCCAATTAATGGTATATTAAGGTAGACCTTATTAATGGTATGTTAAGGTAGACCTTATTAATAGTATACTAAGGTAGAACTTATAAATGGTATATTAAGGTAGACCTTATTTATGGTATATTAAGGTAGACCTTATAAATGGTATATTAAGGTAGACCTTATCAATGTTATATTAAGGTAGATCTTATAAATGGTATATTAAGGTAGACCTTATCAATGGTATACTAAGGTAGACCTTATTAATGGTATGTTCCTAATTCAAACGTATCGCTTGGTTAAAAAAAACCGAAACAACAAAAGCTTCTCACTCATATATTTTAGTTTATACTGAATAGATTTTTTTTTAAAGTTTAAATTTAAATGTCAACGTGAGTTTAACATCTCCACTACACTCTCTTGGTAAGTGCTGCAAAATGTTGCCGATATTATTTGTGTGGGTTAGTTGTTTTTTTTTAAAAAATTAAGTGGACTCTAAGAGCTGAAAGGGATAAATTGACTGCTTAAAGAAATCGATGAATTTTAGAACGATATTGATCGGGTTTCGATTGTGCACTCACACAGACTAAACAAATAGAATAAATGGAGCAGCTCCAAAAATTACTCAATTAGTGTCAGTGGTAACTCTAACAGATTTAAACACGTTTTCTTGTCTTCTGAAATATTGACGTTAAATGGTGCAATGAGAGATAAGAAGGCCGCGATTTGGAAACTTGAGGGAGGGGAGGGGAGGGGGTAGAGATTTACTTTAATATCCATGTTTTTAAGTTCCCTATAGTGACTGGATGCAGTTAGTTTTTAAATTTAAATTTAACATTTTATTTCAACTCCCTCGTCAATCATTCATGTCTAGCAAATAACATTCGATGTTTGATATAGTTCAAAGTTCTTTTTTTTTCATCCAATCTCTGCTAACGACCAACGGGGAGGTGAATGTTTTTCTGCCAACACTAAGTGAATAAATGGCGGTCCGCAAGCATTATCACTTTAGTATGCTATTGTATAGTGGCTGACACAATGTTAACATGCTGCAGCCGTTGAGTAAACGGCGTCATTTTAGCGTCGTATGTGGTGTCATTTTAACGTCATATGGTGTCATTTTAGCGTCACACGGTGACATTTTAGCGTCACACAGTGTCATTTTAGCGTCACATGGTGTCATTTTAGCGTCACACGGTGTCATTTTAGCGACATACGACACCGAATCAACATATGCTCCCTCTTACCCCCCTCCAAGCCCCCTCCCTACCCCCGAAATATACCTCCCCAAGATCGGGGATACGATACTTAATAATGAAGTAGACAATTTTCTCTTATGCATTGGTCGGAAAAATACAAGCACAAACGCTAACAAACATACAAATATTGAATCGGACCAAGCTTTAAAATATTTACTTAGTTTGTAACAGGCAAACATACTTGGAATGCTGCGATGGAGAGTGTAGTTTTTTCTTTAAAATTTTATGTTTGACCGTGAGCATGATGGCTACATTATGTTGGTATTGCACCCATCCTATATCATGATGGCTACATTATGTTGGTATTGCACCCATCCTATAGCATGATGGCTACATTATGTTGGTATAGCACCCATCCTATAGCATGATGGCTACATTATGTTAATATAGCACCCACCCTATAGCATGATGGCTACATTATGTTGGTATAGCACCCATCCTATAGCATGATGGCTACATTATGTTGGTATAGCACCCATGCTATCGCATGATGGCTACATTATGTTGGTATAGCACCCATCCTATAGCGTGATGGCAACATTATGTTGGTATTGCACCCATCCTATCGCATAATGGCTACACTATGTTGATATAGCACCCATCCTATAGCATGATGGCTACATTATTTTGATATAGAGCCCATCCTATAGCATGATGGCTACATTATGTTGGTATAGCACCCATGCTATCGCATGATGGCTAAATTATGTTAATATAGCACCCACGATATAGCATGATGGCTACATTATGTTAATATAGCACCAATGCTATAGCATGATGGCTACATTATGTTAATATAGCACCAATGCTATAGCATGATGGCTACATTATGTTAATATAGCACCAGTGCTATAGCATGATGGCTACATTATGTTAATATAGCACCCACGATATAGCATGATGGCTACATTATGTTAATATAGCACCCACGATATAGCATGATGGCTACATTATGTTAATATAGCACCAATGCTATAGCATGATGGGTACATTATGTTAATATAGCACCAATGCTATAGCATGATGGCTACATTATGTTTTTAATAGCACCCATCCTATGCCATGATGGCTACATTATGTTAATATAGCACCCATCCTATAGCATGATGGCTACATTTTATGTTAATATAGCACCCATGATATAGCATGATGGCTACATTATGCCTGTTGATATTGCACCCATCCTATAGCATGAGGGCTACGTTATGTCTGTTGATATAGCACCCATCCTATAGCATGATGGCTACATTATGTCTGTTGATAGAGCACCCATCCTATAGCATGATGGCTACATTATGTCTGTTGATATAGCACCCATCCTATAGCATGATGGCTACATTATGTCTGTTGATATTGCACCCACCCTATAGCATGAGGGCTACATTATGTCTGTTGATATAGCACCCATCCTATAGCATGATGGCTACATTATGTCTGTTGATATAGCCATAGCATCCATCCTTTGCCTTGAACATTTCCTATTGAGTAATTTGATCTTGTCTTAACGAATGAGAGTTAGCTGGTTATCTCTTGAATGTCCGCGAATATGATGTGGTAAGAATTAATTTAAATAATTGTTATTTACATATAAGCATGTAAAATGATCAAGTATGTACCAGCAAATATTTTCGTCACAATGGTCAAGTATGTACCAGCAAACATTTTCGTCACAATGGACAATGGTCAAGTTAGTAAAAGCACGCCTACTTGTAACAATGATGTAGTATTAAAGCTATAATTATAAGCTAACTTACTTTGACCAATAATGTATGTATGTATGTATATCATAATCATTGTGTATTCTAACTTATTTTATACACATTCTAATTCTAGTATAAGATGCAGGACTGTTAGAATAACGCCAGAAAACTTTAATATATTTATCTACAATATTTTTTTAACCTTTACTTTACTTTAGTCGAAAGCACTTAAAAATTGGAGCCCCCCCCCCCCACCTCGCAAGTTCTCAATGTGCTAATGTGTTGAAACGCCTCTGACACAATTATTAACACGTTGCAACGTGTGCAATGAACAAAAAGGCAGTTATTGATATGTGTCGCTACACTAGTAGCAGCATAAGTCTAGCAACCAGACGACACAGTTCATATGTATTTTAAGTCGATTGAGACTTACCTTAAAAATTGTTGAATGAAAATCCGACTCCTAAGTTATAAGAACTCCACACGTCCTCACTAAAGGCAGCACTGATGTTTGTTGTCAAACAAGATCGCGTCACCCTCTGAGCCTACCCATAAATAGCACAGAAAAGGCGAAGGCGTACAAATATATCTGGTTAAAAAATGCTCAGTACACCGTACATTAAAAAATAAAGTTTAAAAAACAAACTTAGTGTCTATGTTTGCTACAAGCACTAAACTTTCTGACGGCTAATGTAGATTAGTAAATGGTGCGTTAACGCTTAAGGCAGTTATAACATTACCAGCTTTTTTTTTTAATGAGTGTGCTACTCGGGCGCTGTGAATTGGCGATGGCGCGATCGCCGTTCGCTGGTCAGCAATTTGCCGTACGTTAAATTCAGAAGGGAATTTAGGCTGAAAGTGACAGTGGGCGAGGCGGAGAGGGGTGACTTTTTGTTTTTCTTGTTTACGATTTCAGTGGATGACGTAACATAACGTTTATTTCACGTTATTCCAGTCGCTAAACTTCATTTTTATGTATATTATTAGCATTATTTTCATTAGCATATTATGATTAGTGGTTAATTTTTTGGGTTCAGTGATTGAATACAATTCTTAAGCTTCTTTATTATTTCCTCCGAAAGCTAAACTAAATACTAAATGGACATCCTTATTTTTTTAAAGAAAGTTTTCCAGACCTACCGCCACCTCTTTGTTGTTTCGTCTCCCAAATAGACCTTTGAACAGCGCTAATAATTCTTCAGTTGGACACTTAACATACAAGTGACGGAATTGGACATTTCGATAACATCAAAGGGTGTGACGTAGTTTTTGTCACGTAGCAGAATTGTGTGACCTCGCATGTTGTGACGTAACATCGTGCGTTTAGATAACAACATATATTAATAGAGCATGTTCACCAAAGTGCGCCACAGTGTTTATAAAGAAACAGGTATTAATAGAGCATGTTCACCAAAGTGCGCCACAGTGTTTATAAAGAAACAGGTATTAATAGAGCATGTTCACCAAAGTGCGCAGCAGTGTTGAGATAAAACCAGAAGCTTGTCTAGATACCACTACAAGTCTTTGGGGAGGGTGGCCAGGAAAATAACTGCCAAAGCTTTTGGGAGCGCTAGAAGCCGTCCCTAGTCCCCTAGTACTTTGACCCCCAACCCCATACACACACGCATTCAAGGAAATACTTATCGGTTTAGAACATTCTTTCTACTGAGTTAAGATAGCAAATTATCAACTTTGTAAACAGACCAACTGGGACACAGTAGGGAGGAACATACTCAAGTCTGTGTAACGTGTACATAGCTGTCGTATATCAGTTGTGGAGGGGTAGACCTACACGCTGTGTACATACAGAATCATATAGTAGTCCAATACCTGTGTATACATAGACTTACATTATGAAAAATGTGTTCGCGTCCACCCACCCTCTCCCCAACAACAGCAATTTATTGATTTGCTGAAAATTCCGCCCCCCCCCTTCCATGCAAAGAAATAAGAAGAGGCGTCAACGACCTGGTATGGGGGCAGTTGCCAAGGGCGCCGAGGGTTAAACCTTCAATTTATTCAAATTTAGTATTCTCCTACCTTTCAATTTTTATCCATTTATCAAAGGTACCAAAACTAAATTAGCTAAGGGCGCGGAAAACCCAGTTACGCTTCTGGAGATCAGTACCACTCCTCACTCCCCCATACTCTCAATTTTCTCCTGCAGCCCTTGTAACTCTGCCTCAACTAAACGAGCAGCCGAGAACGTCTTGTCCAAGCGAGTATTAACAGCACATCAGGAGGTCGCGCCAAATCTGACGTCATCTAATACAATGTCAAGAAGTCGACCACACACTACAACATTAACCCCTGCCCCCCACACCTCCCTTTTAAAACACCCTTCCACCACAACACGTTCCGTAACTCTCTCTTTAACGTTCAACTCGTCTCCATTTGTGGGTTTTTTTTTTCAGAGGCTGGTATTTTAACTTTAAATACATTCTAACAGAGGCGTCACTTGGGTCGGGGTGTCATCCAGTGCAGAAGCTCGCGGAGTCTCCCTCCCACCTTGTTATCAAAATCAGCGCCTCCCCCTCCCCACCAACGTACCTGGACTTGTATCTTTTATTTCTTGACATATTACACAGGGTGGATTTTTATGTTTTGGGTGTAAATTACGTTATCTTTGGCAAAAATGAGACACTAGAACAAATCACGGAGCTTAAAAAACAACAAAAAACAACAACAAAAACAAAAAACAACAGCGTTTCAACAAAATAGAAACAACGAAACAAAAATAATTGTATTGACCTTCAAACTTAATATTTTCTACTTTCTCTTCCTGGGGACACTGGGTGATATCAAGGTCAAACAGAGCACTATTCACTTTGAAAATAATTATTGAGAAATTGTAGTGACAGAAAGGCTTGACTGTCTTAATGAATACAGCAGACACCAACATTTAAATAGAACTCATTATTAGTTAACATTGCTTTTGTGGTTACATTTAGATGCACACTATGGCGGATTAAGGGGAGGGGGCCTGAGCGGGCTAAAGCCAGGGGCCCCCGACGGATTAGGGGCCCCCAAACTTTTTATATTTATAATAAAAGTGTACAAATGTTTTGCACGAACCCTTGAAAATATAAAAAATTAATATATAAATATTATATATTATATATATTATATATAAATAATATATATTAATAATATATAAATTTATAAATATTTACTATACAACCGATCGCGTTTCAGACCTGATAGTGTTAATAATTGATGAAACGTGATTTATTTGGCTTACTTAGAGAACATAGTATAAATTATAGTTTATATTTTTAAATTTTCTCATTTGAGACAAGCTCTGCTGGCCGCGTGGAGAGAGTACAGGCGCGTGATGCAAGCGGTGTGGGGTTCGATTCCCAGCAGTGGAAAATTAAAAAAAATCTTTTCACACTCTATTGTAACATACCGCAAACACTTGTAGCAGTTATTTCTTCGTGTTCGTTTTTTTCTCCATTATTAATATTTAGTTACAGTCCTATATTAGCTGTTAACAATCATTTTATTTTAAGGGACGCTGGCTGGATAGGGCCCCCGTTTCATTGCAGCCCATGGCCCCATGATGTCTTAATCCGCTTCTGGATGCACATATTGTTCGGAGCAACCGCTGGCTTAATGATGGGATTAGGAGAGATTCTAAGAAATCCCATTCAACTACGAATGTTTAAACTTCAAGAGCTGATCGATATTTGTATCAATATTCTGAGAAGCAGACCGTTGAGCAGAAGGACGGTATAACATTTAAAAAAAAAAAACTAAACTATAACAATGATATAATTTTATCATAAGACGTTGCAGTTTAAATTCAAAATAAAAAATACTAGGGCTGTTATCGATTAATTTATATTTAATGGTTAACTTTTGAAAAATTACCGAATAATTAATCGATAATTTTAATTAAAGCTGAAAATAAAATGTATGACGTCATTTAACTGAAAATTTTATAAAATGCCCGTAGTTTAAGTCATTAATTTTTAAACAATAATATTTTTAGAAGATATATTTAAATATAAGTAGTTCAATTTAATGTCAAAGAATATAAATTTTGTTTATTGTTAATTAAGTAAAAACAATGTTTTTTATAAATATTATTTTCCTTATAAAATCTTCTTATTTTAAAGTTAGCAATATAAAAATCTTTTTGTTTAAAAGTGGAGAAGTTTGTACGTAAAAAAACAAAGTTATATTAATTATTAAAAAATTAATTATTTGTTAATAAATTGAAAAAAAAAAAAGTTAAAATATTCTCTTTAATATTAAACGCTATTTTATCGATTTAAATAATTTTAATCGATAAAATTTTTTACGGATTGATCGAGAAATTAATCGTTAATTTCCGCAGCGCTAAAACATACACACATAACTTATTTTGTATTTTATATTCAAAACTTTAGCACATTCCTATTCTATATGATATATTACTAAGTAAAAATTTAGAGAGAACTTGATATCAGGGTGTGATAAAACCCACTGACCAAGTTAACCTCATAACATGCATACTTTTTTGTACTGGACTTAGTAGAAATAATGATTGAAATTCTGGTGAGAATAATTATGAGTGACTATGAACAATAAGCTGAAATAAAGGTTTGAAAAGAAAGTTCCGTAAGTAAAAGAAAGAGAATTAAACGGGACTTTTTCTTAGTGAGGCAGAGAAAGGGGGAGAGGAAATGAAAAATTGCCGATGAATTAATCGATTAATCGTTGAAATTTGAATCGATTCAAATTAATTAAATCGATTTAAGTTCGATTAGAATTAAAGAAAATATTTCTTCTTTTTTTTTGTTGCTCCGATTTCTTAATTGTTTATATTTTTGTTACTTACATACTTTTTCTCGTATAATTATTATTATTTATTTCAACGTGCATACGTAAATAACGTATAGCCGTATAACACTAGCTGTATCTCTTGCACACCACAACAAATTTGCTGTGTTGCGTCACATAATTTGGGAGGAATGGAATTACTGCGACTTAACCGATTTCGCGAAATAATAAACCGCAATTATATGTGTTATAAAAATATGATTAATCGAAATTAATCAGTTAATCTATTGGTACGATTATTTTTTTTAAAAAAAGGAATCAAAACAACAAAAAGCTTATTACGAACATAAGATGAGTGCTTCAGGTAGCCCAAGAATGGGAATAATTGCAAATGAAATATAAATCTTAAATATTTTTTTAACAATTATTTTTATTTTGCACACATAGATCTATTTATTTTAAAGAGCGTTTAGAATATATTAAACACTTTAAAAAAATTTTTTGAGGGTCCTCGACAGAATTCCTTTCTTTTTTAAAATAATTTTAAAAAAATATTTTCAAAAAAATAATTTATTGATGATAAATGAGAATTGTAGTGAAATGGATATTAGTATTATTAGGTAGTGAATTGGCTACATAGCAGCAATAGTAGATGTAGCGATGTTCATTGACGTAAGTGGTCAGGGAAGAAGATTTTGGTTCAAAGAGGTCAGAAAGGTTAAAGGTTAAATCGAGGCTGATGATATAAAGCCCCGTTGACCATGTGGTCCGGTGGCCCGCAGCTTAACATCATGTTCTTTCAGTTGCCTGTAACATAACAATACGTTCTTTCAGTGGTCAGTAACATAAATACACGTTCTTTCAGTGGTCAGTAACATAAGTACACGTTCTTTCAGTGGCCAGTAACATAATTACATGCGACATGTTCTTTCATTGGCCAGTAACCTTAGCAACACGTTCTTTCAGTGGCCAGCGGCGACAAGATGACAGTAAAGTACAGGTCCACGTCAGACCAAGACACATAGCACGATCATTCCAAGGTGTGTGTCTCTGAATGATGGCTTTATTCGTCCCTCTACTTGTTTGGGATGAAATTTTTGGAGGGGGGTGGGGAAAACTGTAGTTGCGATAGGGGTAAAGAAGTAATGTCCATAACTGGAATGACCTGAAGTAGTATAGCTAGGAGCTTGATGGAGGAGGTGGTTTCAACACCCCCCCCCCGGCTGCAAATTTTGGCTATATTATCTTATTGATGGGCGGAGTAATATAATTTGTTTTTTAATTTTAAAACAAATGAAAAGTCTCAGCTGGTAAAATCTTGGTACTACAGAACTCTAGAGCCAAACATAATAAAATATATCATTAAAAAAACTCTTGTAACGTGGCAATTTCAGTAACAGGGTCATACTTACTTCGTCCATAAAATATTCACAGTAATGTGACGCCCGACGATCAATAAAGTTCTTTCAAAAGTTAATTAAATGTCTTTGACAGTTTGTAACACAGAAGTTTCCGTAATAAAAAGTTCAACGGCTGTTAGAAGAAGGCAGGCCATCAACCCTTTTAAATGATACAAAAATTACAATTTAAATTTGATATCAGAGGGTCACTAGGGTTGGTGTCACCCGGGGCGGTAGCTCATGGTGTCACCCGGGGAGGTAGCTCATGATGTTACCCCCTCATGATTTAACCCATAGAATTCCTTCGAGTTTTCCAATTCCAAATAACGAAATTATATGTAGAATTTTACAGTCTGGTGTCACCCCCTGATGGTGTCACCCGGGGCGGCCCGCCACCACCGCACCCCCTAGCGACGCCACTGCTTGATATAACAGAAGAACCCATCTTAGATAATACACAATTTAGTTTCTGTTAGTCTTTGTGTGTTGTTTGTCTGTGTGTGTGTTGTTTGTCTGTGTGTGTGTTGTTAGTCTTTGTGTGTTGTTAGTCGTTGTGTGTTGTTTGTCTTTGTGTGTTGTTAGTATTTGTGTGTTGTTAGTCGTTGTGTGTTGTTTGTCTTTGTGTGTTGTTAGTCTTTGTGTGTTGTTAGTCGTTGTGTGTTGTTAGTCTTTGTGTGTTGTTAGTCGTTGTGTGTTGTTAGTCTTTGTGTGTTGTTAGTCGTTGTGTGTTGTTAGTCTCTGTGTGTTGTTAGTCTTTGTGTGTTGTAGTCTTTGTGTGCTGTTAGTCTTTGTGTGTTGTTAGTCATTTTGTGTTGTTAGTCTTTGTGTGCTGTTAGTCTTTGCGTGTTGTTAGTCTTTTGTGTTGTTTGTCTTTGTGTGTTGTTAGTCTTTGTGTGTTGTTAGTCATTGTGTGTTGTTGGTCTTTGTGTGTTGTTAGTCTTTGTGTGTTGTTAGTCTTTGCGTGTTGTTAGTCTTTGTGTGTTGTTAGTCTTTGTGTGTTGTTAGTCTTTGTGTTGTTAGTCTTTGTGTGTTGTTAGTCTTTTGTGTTGTTAGTCTTTGTGTGTTTTTAGTCCTTGTGTGTTGTTAGTCTTTGTGTGTTGTTAGTCTTTTGTGTTGTTTGTCTTTGTGGGTTGTTAGTCTTTGTGTGTTGTTAGTCTTTGTGTGTTTTTAGTCCTTGTATGTTGTTAGTCTTTGTGTGTTGTTTGTCTATCAAATATTCCAGTATTATTATCTTCCCCACCTCCACCAGCATACGTCACAATATTTTGGCAACTCTTAGAGGTAATACTCTCGTAGGTAAGAAAGTCTTACTAAGAAATTATCAACAAATGTGATTGTGGCTTTCCTTCTTCTTATTAAAAAAAAATAAAACATCCACCTCTCCCACTGTGATCCAGAGGCGTCACAAGGCTTGGTGTCACCCGGGGCGGTAGCTCATGGTGTCACCCGGGGCGGTAGCTTTTGGTGTCACTCCCTCACGATGTAACCCATAGAACTCCTCCGAGTTTTCCATTGCCGAATAACGGGAATATATAGAATTTTACGGTCTGGTGTCACCCCACTGATGGTGTCACCCGGGCGGCCCGCACCCCCTAGCGACGCCACTGCTATGATCAAATACCATGAATTCCTTTATCATCTACTTCTTACTATGTGTGTCTCTCTTTTTCTTTTTTTTTGTTGGGATGGAAGGGGGGGTGGAGGTCCTTCCTCATATAACGACAATCCTTCATTATTACACCCTTGCACTAAAGTAAGACAATCACCTGTCGGGGCATGCTATATTGATTGATTATTTCCCATTTCAGGCCGTAGTTTGATCATGCTACATACCTTATCCCAGTCCCAGTTTTTGTGTCCATTAATCAAACCAGACACTAGAGGAAAGGCTTGGTGACGTCACTTACATTTACCAAGGTTCGTGGTGGAGCTTGGTGACGTCACTTACATTTACCAAGGTTCGTGGTGGAGCCAGGGGCGGATAAAGGGCCAAGACCGGATAAAGGGCCAGGGGGCAGACAAAGGGCCGGGGGCAGATAAAGGGCCAGGGGGTGGAGAAACGGCCAGGGGGCGAATAAAGGGCCGGGGGCAGATAAAGGGCCAGGGGGGCAGATAAAGGGCCAGGGGGCGGACAAAGAGCCATGGGCGGACAAAGAGCCATGGGCGGACAAAGGTCCAGGGGCAGATAAAGGGTCAGGGGCGGACAAACAGCCAGGGGGCGAATAAAGGGCCAGGGGGTGGACAAAGCAACGTGCTTTCGAGGTGCTTTCCTATGACGACTCATCTATTTCAGCTGTTGACCTGTGTGACCAGGCATCAAATGCAGCTTTCAGCAATACAAAAATTTGTATTGATTTGATAGTACGTTATACTTGTACAATCTTAACAAAGAACAACCGAGTATGACACTCTACGTTCTGCATGGCTCAACAAGAACGTTTGCTCATTATACAGTTTAAACAGTTCAACCTTAGATGTTGTAATACTCTCGTACCGAAGTGTTAGCCTTGGGAAGTCTAGTCAAGGCATCAAAGAGACTGCGCTTTTTTGTGATGAACCCATTTTGGCTCAGCACCTTTGTGACCACGCGATAAGTATGCTTGACCGTTAATACGACTGTTTTTTTAAAGCGCTGTGTGAAAATGTTTGCTGGGGGAGGGGGACTGAAGGTTTATAACATCTGTGATAGGATGTACGCATCTAAAAATACATGCGCAGTTAAAAGCTGTTTTTAAAATGTTCAAAAAGTGTGAGCTAAATGTGGGCACATCAGAGCATGTCATCAAATTATTATATTGGCTATAAGGAGTCAAGGGCAAGTCCAACGAATTGCCGTGTCGTCTAATTTGGGGAGGGACACATTATAAGCAGGGACATAGGAGCCATAAACAATGGCAATGAAGCACGTGAGCACAAGGAAATGAATGAATCCGCCGTGAATCGAAACCACAATGACAATACTAATAATTACTAATAACAGTAGTATTAATAACCCAAATAATAATTAGTATTTTGTGAGTCACATTATGGTGTATGGGGTGCTAAGGAGGGGTAGTACCTCTGGTGGGGGGACACGTCGTACTCTCTAGGGGGTAGTTCTTCCACCCTTGGTCCCCACTTGACACTCAGCTCTCACCAGTGGCTCCTAGTAACTGTAACGTGCGCAGTGGCCACACCCCGGACAACAGCTTCGACTGGCTAACTAAACCTGGTGAGGGTAGCCGTCGGGTCTCAAACCCTCGGTGATCTAGGTATATCTACCTGTGCACGTGAAGACTGGACTCGGTGGACGGAGCCGAGGAACCACTAGATGGTCAACGGTCAAGAAGGCGAGTCTCAGCAAAGTGTGGTGGAACGCTAAGGGCATGACAAGACAGACAGGACATTATGGCCATCCACTGCACCCGTCTCCATCACCAGCCGTCTCGACTCTGTCGTGCCACTGGATCATGATGGTCTCGGGAGAGAGAGTGAGATCGACGAACTGCGCAACTCCTTCTCACTTAAATCCAAGTCACCGCGCAACTCACTTTTTTCATCCATCCAATAACTCACCTCACCACCAAGTCCTGTGGCAACAGGCAAGCGACGAAGCGGCAGGTGTGGGTACACTGGGAGCCGTAGCCGTGACCCTGCACACAGGCGGCCCAGGGCATTGGGTCGTTCTTCACCGACACGGAGCAGAGGTGGAGTCCGGCAGCCCCCTGGGTGACTGAGCAGCCCTTTTAGGAATGCACTGCTCACCCCCATGGCATGAGGAAGGGGCTAGAAAAGGTGCCCTAAACATTGCCTGCTACAGCCTTCCCTAGCCAGCTTACCGCGGCTGGTGGGGATCCTATACCAGCGGTCGAAATATAAAAAAAGAAATTGAGGATAGTTCCTCTCACATTGGGCGCATGGAATGTGCGCACCCTCCTGGACAGAGATGATGCAAATAGACCTCAGAGGAGAACAGCCCTGATTGGTAAAGAACTCGCCAGGTATAATATAGACATCGCAGCCCTGAGCGAGACAAGGCTTGCGGGCGAAGGAGAGCTCTGTGAAAGAGGCTCCGGCTACACATTCTTCTGGAGTGGCAGACCCAACGAGGAGCGGCGTGAAGCAGGAGTTGGCTTTGCGGTGAGGACAACGCTTGTCGGAAAATTGGCTGGACTACCCAAGGGACTGAATGACAGGCTCATGACCATGAAACTTCCACTGTTACCTGGTAAGAAGCATGTCACCATCATCAGTGCATACGCCCCAACCATGACTAACCCAGATGAATTCAAGGCAAATTTTTACGAAGAACTTCACACACTCATTGCCGACGTTCCAAAGGAGGACAAGCTCATCTTGCTAGGTGACTTCAACGCAAGGACTACTGTGCCTGGGAGGGAGTACTTGGACACCATGGAGTGGGCCAATGAAACAGCAATGGCCTTCTTCTGCTCCAGACTTGTGCTGATCATGAACTGCTAATCACCAACACGATCTTCCGCCTCCCTACCCGCAATCGGACATCATGGATGCACCCCCGCTCGAAGCACTGGCATCTTATTGACTATGCCATCGTTAGGAAGAGGGACAGACAGGATGTAAGAGTGACCAAGTCCATGTGCGGTGCTGAATGCTGGACAGACCACCGCATCATCATCTCCAAGCTCAACATTCGTATTCAGCCTAAACGGCGCCCGCAAGGTAAGAAGGCCCCCAAACGGCTAAATGTTGCCAAGCTGAAGATCACTAGTGGCAAGCAGTCATTCGTGATTGCTTTGGAGGAGCGCTTGAGATCCACCTCTCCGGAAAACCAGAACGTGGAGGCAGATTGGACATCGCTTAGAGAGCTGATTTACACCTCAGCTACAGAGACCCTGGGGCCCCAGACCAGAAAAAATAAGGACTGGTTTGACGAGAATTGCGAAGTCATCAAGCAGTTACTGGATGAGAAACACCAACTCCACCAAGCTTACCTCAATAACCCCAAGTCCACTTCAAGGAGAGAAGCATTCAACAACATACGTAGAACTGTACAGCAGAAACTCCGTCAGATGCAGGACGATTGGCTCAGCAAAAAAGCTGATGAGATCCAAGGCTATGCAGATAGGCGTGATTATAAGAACTTCTACGAAGCCTTGAGAGAAGTGTATGGCCCAACGTCCTCAGGCTCAAATCCACTTCTCAGCGAAGACGGCAACAGTCTCATCTCGGACAAAGGGAAGATCTTGGAGAGGTGGCCCATCGGCAATCAATGAAGAAGCCATCAATCGTCTCCCCCAAGTGCCAACAAACAAGGCACTGGATGACCCACCAACCTTGCTCGAGACCCAGAAAGCAATCTGTCTACTTTCAAGTGGCAAAGCACCTGGTTCAGATGCCATACCAGCTGAGGTATACAAGGAAAGGGGATCAGCCCTAACTGAAAGGCTCCACCAGCTATTTCTCTTGATATGGAAGCAAGAGAGGATCCCGCAGGATTTCAAAGATGCATCCATTGTACATCTTTATAAAGGAAAGGGAAATAGACTGGTTTGTGACAACCACAGAGGCATATCCCTGCTTTCTATTGCAGGAAAGATCCTAGCCAGAATCCTGCTAAACCGCCTCACAGCCCATCTCGCATCCGGGCAAAACAGCGACTGTCAAAACAGCGACCGTCAAAACAGCGACTTCAAAACAGCGACTGTGTCAAAACAGCGACGGTCAAAACAGCGACGGTCAAAATAGCGACTGTATCAAAACAGCGACTATATCAAAATAGTGACTGTATCAAAATAGCGACTTTTTTCTTTTGCTTGTGATAATGCAGGTTTTTTGTAGAGAAGGGACAATATGAAATTTAAAATAATCAACTGGAGGTGTGTATAAATAAATGTTGGTGTGGTGTTTTAAAGAGTGTATACACAGTTTCAGGGCACATTTTAAGAAAATTCAAAAATAAAATTATAGTTGTTATTACTTTAGTCATATACATTGTGCAGAAAGCTCGATAGAGACTAGCAAACATAGATGCAATCGATTTATTGAGGGGGTTTGTGGTGGGAGGGGCAGAGACAGTTTGACTACAGAACTTTTTGATCCTCGGATGTTTCGACCCTCATTTTTACCTCGCAAAAAATTGTTTTTTTTCTTCTAGTTTTTAAAAATAAAAATAATATAGTCTAATATTAGATCCTTCCAAACATATCCAACTCCTTCACCACTCCAATCCGATAAAATTGGATAATAAAAAGGCAATGTGTTCAGATAATCCTTTATAAAGGTACCTACATTCTTTCAGCCAACAATCTCTTTGTTTACCTTCTCCATAACACGTGGTCCGTGGTCGCTACTTAGTCTAGCCTTCGTAACATGCCATTGTGTAACCACCGGACGGTCGACCACATGACGTTTAGACAAGGGGGAGTTTAATTTTTTTTAAAATTTGGCAGGGTACCCATTATAAACGCCGCAGTATTTTCGCCTTCATGATCGCCATACAGTGTAACCTAGACAACATCCATGCATCTCATTTTACACACTCAGTAACAAACTATTGTGAACTATAGTGCATTACAAACTTTTATTCATCCTATCAATGCATTCGTCATACTCATAAATTGAGAATAGCTTTGCAGTGAAGTCGCTGTTTTGATACAGTCGCTGTTTTGATACAGTCGCTGTTTTGATACAGTTGCTGTTTTGAAGTCGCTGTTTTGACGGTCGCTGTTTTGACACAGTCGCTGTTTTGAAGTCGCTGTTTTGACGGTCACTGTTTTGAACCCGTGCCAGCCCATCTTGACCAAGGACTCCTGCCTGAAAGCCAGTGTGGCTTCCGAAGAGAGCTAGGAACCATCGACATGGTTTTTGCTGCCAGGCAACTGCAAGAGAAATGGCAGGAGCAGAACTAACCAAGGCATTCGACACAGTTGGCAGAGAGGGTTTTTGAAAGATCATGGCGAAGTATGGTTGCCCAAGCAAATTCATTTCCTTGGTTCAACAATTCCACGAAGGCATGCAGGCCAGAGTCCAGGACAGAGGAGAGTCATCTGACCCTTTTCCTGTCACAAACGGTGTCAAGCAGGGATGCGTCCTGGCACCAACGCTATTTAGCATCATGTTTTCTGCCATGCTGACAGAGGCCTTCAGAAACGAAGATGTTGGTGTTAAGCTGAGGTACCGTACGGATGGCAAACTGTTCAACCTTCGGAGGCTTCAGGCAAAAACCAAGGTCAGGACAGACACAATCAGGGACCTGCTTTTTGCAGACGATTGTGCCCTCAATGCTGCCTCAGATGATGACATAAAACGCAGTGTTTGCCTGTTCTCCAGCGCCTGCACTAATTTTGGTCTGACAATTAACACAAAGAAGACTGAAGTCCTTTATCAACCCGCGCCTGGAAAGCCTTATGTTGAGCCCAACATCACTGTCAACAACCAGAAACTCCACGCAGTGAAACGCTTCACATACCTAGGCAGCACACTGTCACAAAATGTCACCATCGATGACGAAGTGAATGTCAGAATTGCCAGGGCAAGCTCCACTTTTGGCAAGTTGTACCCGAATGTCTGGAACAGAAGAGGCATTACCATCCAGACCAAAGTGAAAGTATATAAGGCAGTGGTGCTCCCTGCACTGCTTTATGCATGCGAAACATGGACCGTATATCAACGCCATGCTAAAAAGCTGAACCACTTTCACACAACAAACCTCAGGAAGATCCTGGGCATAAAGTGGCAGGACAAAACTCCAGACACCACGGTACTAACCAAAGCTGGCGTCCCCAGCATCTTCACCCTCCTGATGCAGTCACAGCTTCGCTGGGCAGGGCACCTAACCCGAATGTCAAATAAGAGACTACCGAAGAGACTCTTCTATGGTGAGCTCCAGCATGGCCAGCGGTCTCATGGTGGACAAAGGAAACGCTTTAAAGACACATTGAACGCGTCTCTGAAAGCGTTTGCAATAAACCCAGACACGTGGGAGGAAGCTGCGTTGGACCGGTCCACCTGGCGCCAATCCGTCCACGAAGGTGCCAGGACATGCGAGGCAAACAGGATAAACGCCGCAAAAAAGAAGAGGCAAGCCCGAAAGGCCCGTGCTGTCAACCCTCCAGGAGACAACCCACTCATCCCATGTACCTACTGTTCGCGAACTTTCCGTGCCAGGATCGGTCTTGTCAGCCATCTGCGCACACATAGGCAAAACCAGTCTCAGCAACCCTCGGATGACTAGAGTGGTCCTCGTCGATTCGACGGACGAACGAACGAACACGCAATAAATACTCTAATTTCTAGTTGCACTGAATGATATCTGAGCCATATTTTTGTTTAAAAAAAAAAAAAAGCAAAACAATATTCTTAATAAGATATATAAAAGACTAGGTCACTCGGTAACGCTGGGGGACATCACTCTGTAACGCCAAGGTACATAATCAGCACATTTTAAAAAATAGAAAACATAGACGTTGAGTCATAATCATTTTGGTTTCAAGATTAACAGAGCATGTGGCGTTTCTTGCAGTAAAATATTATATAACGTCATTGTTTGAGCTTATACTTAAATTCTGGAAAAAGGAACGATGTAAAAAAATGCAATAGCTAATTTTACCAGTGAGTATATCATAATTTTATATAAGCGAACAAATAAACTCAGGTATTTCCTTTGAGTCCCATATTACTCACATCTATCGAGGTGTTTCAGATGCTGAAGATAGACTGAGATAGACTTAGACCCCCACCCCTGTGGTTATGCACTCGAAAACCGATAATCTAAGTCGACCCCCCCCCCAATCCAAACCACACACTCCTCTGTGCAGGAGTTCTTTTATTTTAATTGTCATTATGACGTCAGTAGTGATCGGCTGTCAAGAGATGCTGAAGTTAAAGGAAAACGTTTTTTTTTTTCATTTCCGTAAGATTAGTAAGAAGAGAGACGACTTAATTCCCCGAGACCACATCCAAAGTTTGTTAATACAGAAATAGGGTTGAGGGAATATGTAAAGCTGGGGGCGGCGAGGAGGGGGGTAAGAAGAAATAAGCCTATGATATTAAAGGAATGACTACCATTTTTTGTCCGCAATCAATAACGAAGGTGTGAATGGTGTAACCTGAAATGGCGACAGGTTTGTGACAGACATGGCTATCAACCACAAAAGGCGGGCCCGCAGCGGGTACATGTAATTAAATTTAAACAGATCCTACTTCATGCTGGTGACACATATATAATCTTTTTTTTTTAAAAAATAGTTCAAGTGAACATGATTGAACTTTTGCAGGCGTGGGACGCGACTTCTGAATGCTCTTTTTCACAGGAAGGATTTCTTTAGAGAACATACTTCATCCAAATGTTATAACGAAAAATAAATTTAAAAAATCACCCAAACAATTTTTTAAAAAAAGGTATTTATGGTTGTTTTTTATGTTATAGAATCAAATCTGTTGACGTGATCCACGCTACTAAAATAACACAGAGCTTCTAACAAGCGGATTGGTTGATTGAGTTGTTGTTTTTTCTGTTGAGGCCGTAGACTAGAGGCTCGAACAAGACGTGGAAATTGTCCAACTGGCTAAGATACTGGCGGTTCTAAATTTTCTTGATGATGCCCATCGTTAGTTAAAGCGTTGTACCGATAACCCCATGTGTCTGCCCCTCCTAGTAAAACTTTGAGAACTCCAAGAATCTGTCACACACAACGGTAAAAGTGTCATCATGAAATTCAGATTTGAATTTCAGAAAGATGATCCCTTGAGCTCGCTGAGATAATCTGTTTAATCCTGCGTGGGTGTACAACACCCCCCCTCCCACCGACTGTAATAGTAAATTAACGCAGACACCTACATACCACAGCTCTTTAGAGTAGGTAAGGGAAGCTACTCCAATAACTGCAGAGGTCGTAGGTCAAGTCATAAATTGAAAGAGTAACTTATTTTTGACATATTTCTGTAGAGACGAGTCTATATAGTGGTGACGTCACATCAACATTTTTTTGTTTGTTTACTTGTAACTGACATGATCATAAATAGATTATTTGACCCAATTTTCGGGGCCATTCTCAGATAATTTGTAAAATTCAAAACAAAATTGTATTTTATTGATGCCATTATTGATATTGTTTTGTTTACTTGTCAGTAGTAATTATTTGTATAAAAAAGTGAGATATTTGCTGAAAAGTTTGCAAAGTAATTTTTAGAAATTTTGGAAAATATGTTTTTCTAACACATGCAATTAGATGAATAAGGATATTTTAATACAAATTCACAATTTTAAAATGAAAATTCTATTCATATTTTTAAGAGTCTCAAAAGAATTCATCATGAAAAGATATTAATTTCATGAAGTTTTAGAACAGAGCTATTAAGTTAATAAGATGAAAATTTAATAAAATTCGAAGTGTTGGTGATTCAAAATGAATCAGAGTCAAGGATTGTAATTATCGTTAGGTTTAGATCTGGTGATACACCAAAAATGTCCACAATTTCAAGGATTGTAATTATTGTTAGGTTTAGATCTGGTGATACACCAAAAATGTCCACAATTTCATGCCAATTGAAAATAATGAGGTAATTGGAAATTCTGTTACATTTCCCCCTGTACAGATGTTGATGTTAAACTTTAAGTGATGTTTCTGTATATTCTAGATGGTTGCGGAAAACTTTACTTCAGCCAAACTAATAGGCATTTTGGTAACAGAGAGAAATAATTTTCAACAATATCTTAATCTTCAATAAACTACAACAGGGGTGGGCAAAGTGAGGCATTTCAGAGAGTTCTGTGTGGCACGACAAGACATTCAAAAATCCCAACTTGAAGTGAAACATAGTGCATTTGTCTCAATGATCTTATTCTATAACTAAACGTGTTAGCAGCTGTAAATCTAGATAATATGGTTGGCACAATAAATAAATTTTATAAAACTATTTTGTTTTTTATTTAATTACTAGATTGTGCCGGGGCGCCCCCCTTTTTCAAAAGCCCAACTAACTTGTCCTTTTTTGATAAATACGAAATATTAAACTTTCTGAAATGTACGTAAAGTATTAAAGTGCCATACTACGATTGACCGAGCTGGTCCTAAATTTAAACTCGTTTGAGTTCAACGGACAGTTTTTTGATCAAATTAGTGGAGTTGCCATGGGAACAAAAATGGGACCAAGTTATGCATGCATATTTATGGGCCATTTGGAACACCTATGGAATAAAAATTACAAAGGTATTTGTCCAGAGTACTACAAGAGATACATCGACGATTGTATTGGAATAACCAAAATGGACATGCAGCAATTGCAAAATTTTATTGACTTCATTGGTGGCTTCCATCCTTCAATAAAATTCACATCAACTATTCATAGGAGTACTGTTAACTTTTTGGACATACAAATAAAATTAAAAGAAAACAAAATATCAACATCCATCTTTTACAAGCCTACAGACAGCCATAGTTTCCTTCTATATACATCGTCCCATCCTCAATCGTGTAGGAACTCTATCCCATTTTCACAACTACTAAGACTTAAAAGACTCTGCAGTGATGAGGCAGACTTCTTGGAAAGAAGTGATGAGATGCTGGACTTTTTTAGAAGGAGGTCATACCCGGAAACAATCTTAACATCAGCTGTCAATAGAATTAAAGGCATGACCAGACAGGACACATTTACATCATCTGTTCACGATCAATGTGATAGATGCAAATTTGTTTTAACTTTCCATCCCCATAATTTTAAGGCCCGCCAGGTGATTCTCAAAAACCGATCAATCCTTATGGCTGACCCTCTAACTCAGCAGGTCTTCAAAAAACCTCCTCTTTTTGCTTTCCGGAGAGATAAAAGCCTCAGAGACATACTTGTAAGAAGTCACCTTCCCACAATGAAAGCACATATTGGAACAAAAGGTTGCAACCGTAACCGTTGCAATACTTGTCCATATGTGGTTGAAATTAACAAAATTTCTTTCCCTCTTGAACAATTCTTAATAAAAGATGGATTCACTTGCACCAGTCGCAACGTGATTTATGCAATTATTTGCAAGAGATGTAAAAAAATTTATGTGGGTGAGACAGGTCGTCGTCTTGGAGATCGGTTTAGAGAACACCTGTACAATATAAATAAACAGGCTCAGTGTCCTGTGTCTAAACATTTTAACAGTGTTGACCACGATGGCATTTTGGATATTGTAGTTACTGGTATTTTATATGCAACCAATACCCATGATAGAGTCCACATGGAAAATAGACTCATAAAACGGTTTGGTACGTTGGCTCCATATGGAATTAACCAAATCCACAATTTTACATGACTGCAAAATCGTTTTCCCGTTGTGGTTTTCACTGTTACTTTAGATACTTCAACTTCCTCCTTTTTCTTATATTCTATGTCCGTGTTTATTTTTGTCTTTCATTTCTTTTCATTTTATCACATAGAATTTAATATGTTTTAATTTGAATATATATGTAAGTACATGTAATTGTTTTTGTACTGATGAAGGCATGAGCCGAAACGTTTACCATTATTTGTATTAGTTGATAATAAAGCTTTAATTTATTGTTTCCTTACACAAATAGTCTGTGTTATTTGTTTTTTTAATAATAGGGGTTCTATTTTGCGCAACGATGCACACCAAACAATGACGTCATCATGTTAAATATTTTTAAAGCGCTATTCACCACACGATTTTTCAACTAACTGCTGTAGACTGTCGTACATCGCTCCTCAGCGTTCCACATCCAGTGAGTGACCTCGGCTTTTATATTATTTATTATTTGATTTTTTTAATTACATTTATTCTTTTTCAGAAATGTATTGTAATATTAACAAAAGAATAAAATAATTTTTATGGTGCTGTCCTCGGCACAAAATATTCTACCACAAAGTGACTCCTAAGTCTAAACAATTGCCCAATCGTATACTATATTATTTATATTTCAAATTTCAATTAAATGCACTATAAAATATATATTAATCTCTTTATTAGTATAAACTTAGCTAATAGAATTTTTATTGGCGTAATATTTTACTAAAAAGAAATACTAGCTCATTTATTTATTTTTATTTTTTTAATGATTATTTATATGTAGATTCTAAATTAAAAATAATATTTTGCTGTGCCATTCACAATATCAATGAAGGAACAATAATGATAAGATAAATATAAAAAGGGAGATAATAAATTGTAATAGAATAGACAGCTTTAGAGGATATTATTTCTTGCCAGATTAAATTTAAAGTACTTCAATTGAAATCTGAAGATTTTTCTTAATGTTCATTTCAAACAAAAACAAATTTAAAAAAAAAAAGCCTACTACTTAAAAAAAAATTAATTACCCCATTTCCTTCTTCATGTATAAGCAATAACCCGAGATTTGTCAAAGTTTGAAGAACATAAAAACAATAACTCATAACAGTGAAGCACATAAAATACGTCATTATGTTGAAAAATAATGTTATCATTTAAAACTCCCGATGGCCACTCACTGTTACAGAAAATCTTCCTCAGAAGAATAACAGCATGCTGGGCTCATTGTTGAAATGGTCATTAAAATTAAAACAAAAAAGACATCAATCAAGCAGATTTGAAACTAACATCGTTGGTGTGTCAACAGATATCAACACACACATCGGTCATGAAACACATACATTCACTCAATAAACCAGAGGTCAGTGAACTTGCTTGCCTGTTGACAACATTGTATCAAATTTTATGTTGTCATTACCCTCAAAGGAGAAGATTTTATTGAATTATTTATATACGCCCCCAATGAGTGTGCATTACCTCCCAAGAGTTCCCTTTTTTTTACGCTGTTCACCAACCCATGTAATAAATGACCAATCAAACCATTGTAACTCATTCATAGTTTAATAATGCAATAATCTCAAACAAATTCAATCATGCAATCATCTCAAACAAATTTCAATCATGCAATCATCTTAAACAAATTTAATCATGCAATCATCTCACACAAAATTCAATCTTACAATCATCTCACACAAATTTCAATCATACAATTATCACACACACATTTCAATCATGCAATCATCTCACACACATTTTAATCTTACAATCATCTCACACAAATTTCAATCATGCAACAATCTCACACAAATTTCAATCATACAATTATCACACACAAATTTCAATCATGCAATAATCTCACACAAATTTCAATCATACAATTATCTCACACAGATTTCAATCATGTGTTCAAGTCACTCAGTGGCCAATCAAACAGCTGTTGTCATTAGCAGCTCCATCACACTAACTGCCATATGTCATTCAATGAGTTCCCCTTGAATTATGTACAGAGACAGTCAGAACCATCATAAATATTTTCATTCATTCACACATTAATAAAGGAATTAAGAATGCACTAAATATTTTTATTTTTAAATCACAGTAAAAAAAATCCCATTCAACCCCTTTATTTAATCTGTATGTTTAAACGGTGTAAAATACTAAAATGTACAACTACATACAATGTTAAAGAACCAATGCTACAAGTGTCTCATGTAGTAATCTATCGCTGTTGAAAAGATTGCAAAACCAACTGCTCCAAATATTCCTGCCTTCAGTCCAGCTAAAACATGAGAAAAAATATATTAATAAGGTTATTATTGAGCTTAAAGATGGGTGGGAAAAAAGTGATTAGGATATGTGAAGAGAAAGAATTTTTTTAAAAATTAAATAAGGACACGTTTGATATTCTTTTTAATTAGCGCTAAGTCTACAACTTCTAAGAAATAAACAGCAAGGATACAGTTAGAATATTGTACTTACTTTTTAATGATGTAATAGAAAATATATTATTTTTAATTAAAGGCTTTTAAATTTACTGTCAATTTAATGTTTTAAACTAGATAAAATAATAATAAAGTCTGCGTTTATTTAATTTTATATGGCAAATAGTTTCATGTGCCTAAAAATTAACTGGAATTTTAAAAAATTAAATTGCTAAGCTTCATGTACAATTGTTAAGACTATAACAATAATAATAATAATTAGACAATTTGTATAGCCTATTTTTATACATTGATTTCTATAGACTCAATTACCTCTCAGACCTAGTACTCCACCAACTATAGCGCCAGATGCTGTACCGTTGATTAGCTCAGTTTTTCCTCGATACTAAAGAAGAATAAAGGAAATTTCAATACAACATTTTATACAGTTTAAATGAATAGTCTTCATTTATATTAAGAGCTCATTTGACATAAATAATTATAATTAAACAAGTTATTTTGAGAAACATAAAATTAAGCATCCTTTACATGTGACAAGTAAAATATTTGCTCCAGTGAAACACACAACATCCTGTGACTCACAGCTCTAATTTAACAAACAACATCATGTGACGCACAGCTCTAATATAACAAACAACATCATGTGACGCACAGCTCTAATATAACAAACAACATCATGTGACGCACAGCTCTAATATTACAAACAACATCATGTGGCACACATGTCTAATATAACACACAACACCATGTGACGCACAGCTCTAATATAACAAACAACATCATGTGACTCACAGCTCTAATATAACAAACAACATCATGTGACTCACAGCTCTAATATAACACACAACATCATGTGACTCACAGCTCTATAATATAACACACAACATCATGTGACACACATGTCTAATATAACACACAACATCATGTGACTCACATGTCCAATTATAACACACAACATCATGTGACACACATGTCTAATATAACACACAACATCATGTGACTCACAGCTCTAATATAACACACAACATCATGTGACTCACAGCTCTAATATAACACACAACATCATGTGACTCACATGTCTAATATAACACACAACATCATGTGACTCACATGTCCAATATAACACACAACATCATGTGACTCACAGCTCTAATATAACACACAACATCATGTGACTCACATGTCTAATATAACACACAGCAGCTCTAATAAAATTATATTTTATCATCCGACTCACCGACTCAACAAGACATTCTGTTCCTGCAAACATGGCTCCCACTAGTGCAAAATTCTTGCCGTAAGATAAAGATCTGGCTTTCATCTCTCTCAGCACCATTCGTGTTGTGGGTGTCTCTGTGCTCATTGTAGACATTGGGTCCACACCAGCAGTGAATAAACCAAAGGCTGCACCCAGAGCAAAGCCTGCAAGTCAAAATAAAGCTGTTGAGAAGTTCAAAGACCAACATTTTGGCTTCACTGATTGCTCACGACAGTTTTAAATAATTTGACATAGAACTATTTTTAAAATATTAATTTTGAATAAACCCAATCAGAAAATATCTTTAAAAATGCTACCTTAAACCCTAAAATTATTCCTGGTGTTACTGCAATATCTTTACCACCAGTGTTTGAACTTTGAACTGTTGCTCTTCCGTGTTCAAATTTCGGCTCGCAAATAATTTATCAAATTAAAACTTTTGGTTTCAAATATATACTGTTACAACAAGATTGTCTTAACAGCAGACGACCCGTCAGGACATTGCTAGTGTTACGACATTTCGTAGCGCTAGTCAGGAAACTAGTGCTTCGACATATCGCAACAGCAGACTATCCGGCGGGGTTTTGCTAGCCCTACGACATACGCCTGCTACGACTAGTTTTAGTCACTCTTTGCAGTAGACACCTGGAAAGAATTAAGTCGTTATAATATCTTAACAAACTCTTCTTTATATTCTATTTGCATATATATTATAATACAACATTATTTGTGTGTGTATTAATTCTAAAATCTTAATTTATTTAAATAGATTTAATATTGGTCTACCGATTATAAATAAATCGGCCGATTTTGCTATACTATAGTATACTTGTGTAAGTGATGCCGATGCCAAGTATTAAAATTTAGTATACCGTAAAGCTGATTAAGGGGGGGGGGCTATACAGGCTATTGCCAGAGGCTCCCCCGACGGTTGGGGGGCCCCCAAACTTTTTATATTTTATAATAAAAGTGTACACATGTTTGCACGAACCCTTGAAAATATAATAAATTTATAAATATTATCTATTAAACTGATCACTAATCAGACCTTATAGACATCATCATATTTGTATTTGGCCTGTGCCAAGCTGCCACATGTGTCCTCTGGTGGCTTATTAACCTTATTTCAACACGAAATTTGCGTCCCCATATTGGACAAGAAATGAATGAGAACCCTTCAAAAGGCTTTTGTATACTGTCCTTCCTGGCTTGATGTTTTGCCTTGGCACTATGGCGGATTAAGGGGGGGGCTGAACCGGCTAATGCCAGGGGCCCCCGATGGTTAGGGGCCCCCAAACTTTTTATATTTTATAATAAAAGTGTACAAATATTTGCATGAACCCTAGAAAATATAATAAATTAAATAAATTTATAAATATTATCTATTAAACTGATCGCGATTCAAATTCAAACATGTAATCATATTCTTAATAATCAAAAAAATAGATTTAATTGGCTCACTTAGAGAACAACAAATTTGCCGCCATTTGGGTTTGGACTAAGGGTATAAGACCGCTCGTTTTTGAGGACTGTTTTACTGTTCAAAGAAATACCAGTTAACCGCCGGTTCGTATTTTTCTTATCCTTATATTTTGAGAACCAGTGAGAGGTTCATGAAGTTTTCGCCTCCTTCGTCTGACAATGGCTTCAAATCCCACTTCCCCCGCTTGTGTTCAGCAATTTTTCGCAATGCCTTCAATTCAGACAATTTTTCAAAAAATATCTTCCAAACAATTAAGTAACAGTGATGGTTTATAGTCATTTTTTAAACTCACGCCTCGCCTTTTTCGTTGGTGATGCCGACTGTGTGTCAACTCGCGGATCAAAAGAAAAAAAAAAAGTAGTTTATGCATAATTAAATACAGCTTTAGTCGTAACTGTAAGTAACCACATACCACATTTTTACGACTGTTGTAGCAGCAGACGACCCGTCGGGATGTTGCTAGCGTTATGACAAGTGTCGTAACACTAGTTAATCCACTTTTGCTTGGCTAGTTAAGTGTTTTTCATTTAATGGATCAATCTAGATTTTTTTTAACCTTTAAAATTCATTAATAAGATTACCTAGTGATCATGGTATTTTATTATGAAAACTATAGTTTAGTTTAGTATTAAAGTATTAGCATAATTGAAATACAGCAAATTGTTTACGACATGTCGTAACAGCAGACGATCCGGGGGGGGGGGGGATGTTGCTGGCGTTACGACATATCGTAGCACCAGTCACATCCACCCAGGTTGTCTGCCGTTACTCTGTCGTAGCAGTAGACACTTCGTAGTTAAAATTAATGGAGTGTCGGTAAAAACCTATATCTCCGACCGGGCCGACCTTATCGGCGGCCATCTTGTTGCTATGGCACGTCACCGGCCCGGAAAAATAGTGCGAGCCCCGTGGCCGTGAATTTTCCGAAAATTCTAAAGCTATACCTAACCCAAACCCAGACCTGCCAACTTTCCCCCAAAAAAAATCTGTAGATGGTGCGCGCGCAAGTCGGGATTGCGAGTCATTAGCGCCGTGGTCTAAATCTATACACTTAATTATCAATAGTTAAATAATTAAAAGTTAAAGAAATAATCATTTACCTTCATTTTCATGTAATAGTCCACAGAATGAATATTAACATCATTACAAATGTACATATATACATATGCACAGAACATAATAATCATTATTTACATATGCACTATGTACACAACTTGCATGTGTTCAGTTTGACATTTCTCTTGTGGCCTTTTAACATTTGCCCAACAACTCTTTGGACATATGTAAGTTACCATGGCAATTGGTAACTTTGGTGACCAACAAATTAGACAGAGTCTCCACTTTCATAGAGGCCCTTGACTCTGTATAGTTTTTCTTCACAATAGAAAAAATTCTTTCGGCATCTGCATTGCTGTGGGGAATGCAGCACACTGCAAGCATGGCAGTAGCCAAATCCTTTAACTCCACTTGGTCTGTTATTGGATTTTTAAAGTTTTTCAGGAAGTGCCACTGTTCATCCACCCTGGTTGAGGTAACCACTTCCTTTGGTAGGTCCATAATCTGGTAATTCCTGAATTGTTCCTCATAGGAGTCCAGTGAACAGGTCATTGGGATTTTCTTTTTAAAAAATTGAAGGTCAGCAAAGGTACCACTATCTCTCCAATTCATATTTAACACTTTGGCATGCTGGTAGAGTGGGTCAGATAGTGGAAATTTCTCTTTCATTCATATACTTGAGAGCTACAACATAGAAATACTTTAGGTGCTCTACAACCACTTTTCTTGACTTCTCATTCAGCTTTTCCAAAAGTGCATTGCTGCATTAGTTTGTAGTAGTCAAGCTGCATGTTTCTTAGTAGTTAGTAGTTATATGTTTTTGAATAATGAATATCATTATAACCACCCCTTTCTATGCTTAAGTGGGTTTGGCAAAGATTGCAAAATGCAAATGTTTCCCCACGGGATGATGATCTAGGAAACGAATGCTTCTCAGTATATTCCTCTCTAAAATGTTGAGCATGACGTTTTTTTTTGTTTTTTTTTGGTTGGAGTTTCAGTCTCAGTTTCACTTTAGTTTCAGCTTTGTCAGATTCGACCTCATTTGTTGCCACGGCAGATCTTTTCAAAAATTTATCCATGTTGTCACGTTAAGCTTCCTCTTTGAAATAGGCACCACACAATGAATTATTTTTAAGTC
>MUZC01000179.1:195245-223499 GCA_002072015.1 Radix auricularia | reverse complement strand
TTTTTTTTTTTTTTTTTCGGAAAATCGGGAGATTAAGGGTCTTATCGGGATTTCGTAAGCATGGTTAAAAAATCCGTATAATCCCGAAAAAATCGGGAGGGTTGGCAGGCCTGCAAACCCTAAAATTAAAATAACTATCCTTTAATATCAACGGGAAGAGACGCGACGCTCCGGTCGGAGATATAGGTTTTAGCCGGAGTGTCTACTGCTACGACAAAGTAACGGCAGTTAACCCGCTGGTGCTACGACATGTCGTAAACAATTATATTATAAATTATAATAATTTATTTGATAGATTAAAATCGAAAGTTCTCATGAGAAAAATAAATTTCACTGTGAAATAATATACGTGTGAAAACTGCAGGATAACCTATAATTTTTTATCATAATAATGATTCTTACCAACGACACAACTTGCCGACGACTTGAAAGCACAGCTATCGAATATGTCCCGAATGAACAGTTCTTCTTTCGTCAAGGGCATCTGTGGTATACCTCCTATTGGAACGCTTACATCTTTCTTTGGTAGCTTTTTATTACCAATTACATGATCAATAATTAAATTAAAATTTGATACATGATCTGTTGTCATATTTTTAGGGATACCGAATTCATTTAAGTCATGTGGACTTGATCCATTGGTATTATTCATGGGCGCTGCCATCTTGAAATTGAATTTTACTACGATACTGATAATAAGAATCGAACTTTATTCTCTTCAAAACATTCCTCTTCAGTTTGCTTGAAATTACATATTTATCCAGATAGCCGATGTGTTATTTCATTTCAATATCTTATATATAAACAGTTAAAAACTTTAAACTTGATATGCTTAAATTTAAATGAGTAATTGCAATTTAAAACTATTTAAAAATTAATTAAATTTTAAAGATCGAGACTGTAAAAAATATATAAATATTTATAAAACGATATTTGGAAAGACTACTCTAAACCAGTGCTGCTAGCGCTAGGTTTTTTAACCTAGATCTAGGTTGTTTTTACCCTGTCTAGGTTTCTATGTTTTTTATGTCAAAAATAGTCACAATCTAGTTGTTTTTTTTTTAATTGGTTTTTAAAAGTAATTATTCGATGTGAACGAAACAAAAGAATTAAATATATGCGATTAACATTCTAAATAATTCAATTTTTCAAAAATAAAAATAAGTAGTAGATCTATGTAGCAATAGTATTTTAGCCGCTCTATGATGTTCCATTATTATTCCTATGGCTCTATGCTACTAAATTTGAAAGGTGGCGCCATCTGTCTGAACAATTCTAGTACAGGATAAAACAATAGTGTTGTTTTAGACTCCGGTCCCATTTTAGTTTTAGTTTTTATTTCGTTTTTTTCTGTAATAATTTTAGTTTTAGTCTAGTTTTAGTTTTGAGCTCAATTTTAGTTTTCGTTTTAGTTTTCGTCGACTAAAACTAAAACGCCAGAGTTTTAGTTTTCGTCTTATTCATTTTAGTTTCCCTTTTAGTTTTAGTCTTGTAAACACCAAGAACTAATAACATTGTTCATGATCAGTTGTTGATACAAATTGAAGCATAATAATAGTAGTCACAGAGATAACAGCTCAGTGTACTGAGACTGAGTCCATTCACTCCATTGTCACATTATAAGTCACACTATCACATTGTGTTATGTGCCAATGCCATGACTCAATTTTTTACTATGTTGTAGACTAGCAGACTTGCAGTGCATGTACAAAAAAACAGCAATAACTAAAAACGTAATAATAATAAGGAACCAAAAACGTAAGTCAAAATTAAAACAAATGTATTCATTCTAAGCCCTAGAACTCTGAACTAACTAAACTAAGTAACAACATTTCACTTGAAGAGTGAAGACTAAGCGTCAAAACAAATGACTTCAGCTTGAGAAAGACCCGTTTTTCTAGACTCCGATTCGTCCTGTTTCTTTTCCCAGTAGTCAAATCACCACAAAGAGAAAAAATTCTCTCCACGTAAGCCTCCGAAGCTGGTGCATTCAATATATCTAAAGCCAATGGTGCAAGCAACGGAAACGTTTTTTGAACGTTCTGTGATTGCCAGTAGCTTAAATCATTGCCATCCTCACTGACTGCTTTGGCAGCTTCTTGATAGTGCAACAAATAATCTTCCAGTTCGTCTTCAGGCCCACGAACTGCAGATATAATATTAGTGATGGGTGGGGTGTTCGCAATGTGTTGCGTCAGGGATTTGAGGCGCTTGAGAGGAGGTCCAGATGTAGTCAGGGCTGTTGAACCAACGCTATCAGGAGACGCAGTTGCAGTGATATTTCGGTTAGGAGTAGGCTGACCAGCAGCTGAAATCACTTGACCAAGCTGTGCACTTACTGCGGCTGCTGCTGATGAAGCAGTTTCTTCTCACAACAAAAAGTGTTTTGCTGCATTTAGAAGATGCCCTTTTCCTGAAATGAACAGTGCTGAAAAAGTGGTAGGATCAAGCATGCAAGCTGCAGAAGGTATAGGTTCAAAAATATCAGAATCTGGTTCCAACGCAAACTCAAATCGTCGCCTCAAGCCATCCAAAAAGGTAACTGCTAGCTCTTTTAGTGATGCGTCCAGAGCTTGATCAGACTGTGCCTCAAGAAGATGATATTCTATGTCCATAAGTGCTGGAATTACTGATGACATAACAACTTTATCGCCTTTGAGTAAACGTGTATGTTCGGCAAATGGTTGCAGAAGCTTCAGTAACTGATCTATTTTTTGCCATTCACTTGAAAGAAGAGTGTCCCATTCCATTTCTTCCCCTTCTGCATTCACACTAACCCTCAGTTCAATTAGTCGCTGCAGTAGAAGGAATGTGCTTGACCATCTTGTGGGACAATCTGCAATAAGAGTTTTCTTGCTCTTCAACACTAGCTTTTGGGTTGCAACAGATGATTTTCTAAACTTTTCAACTATACACCTTGCTGAATCAAGTATCGGTTTTATGGCATCACACTTTGACATCTCATTAACAACTAGCTGCATAGTATGAGTCATACATGCCATGCGTTTCAATTTCAAATAGTGACCATCAACAGTCGTTTCTGCCCTTGCATCCTCATAGTCTTTATCTTCATTAATATTGTCAACCTCATCATCCTCTTCCTCATCAGAATCAGAATCTGTGCCAGTGGCAGTTTCGCTTCTATCAACAAACATGGTTTTAAAAGCTTTTATCATGTTAGCGCCATTGTCTGTAATAACTAGCATGACTTGGCTAGTTTTTATACCCCATTTTTCGAAGCAATCGCTAACTTTAGCAGCAATCTTTTCACCTGTATGAGGATGACTAACAGTAAACACATTCAGTGTTAAATGTTCACCTTGCTGTATAATTGGATTGTACAAACAAGCCGAAACACCAAGGAACGCTGCCGTAAGGCCCCTTTTTGACCAAATATCCAAGCAAAGGGTAAGACGCCGGGCATGTTCTATATTCTCTTTAACCTTCTTTTCGAGTTCTTCACACGCCGATTTTAAAGCCGTTTGTATAGCTGTACGGCTTGGTACTTCAAACTTTGGATCCATTGCCTGGCAGAACTCTCTGAATGGCTCATGCTCGACCTGTACATGTAAAATTGCATTCTTTCATTATTGTAATTATTTTACAATTTACATTTTATAATTGCATATTAATTTTCATGTAGCAATATACAGCTATTTTTATTCATTCTTATATTAATTCAATGAAATGAATAACATTTAACAGTTTTGCTATTTTAGCTGTAATGTGTACAAATTGTAACTGTTTTAAGTACGCCAACAATTATTTTTCTTAAGCCAAGCCCTGTCCTGTCCCATAATAAAATTAGAAATACTGCTGACCATATTAATAAAATTATTATGAAAAATTTGTGTTTTACAATTTAATGTTCATGAGGTTATGATACTACATGTATGATATGTCACATGTGTCTTTGTGTGACTTTTTGTTTATAGGTTCAAAGAAGTAGTAGTAGTAACTACTAAGAAATAAATAATGCATGATTACTTACCAACGACGTGGAAACACCAGTTTTCGCTATGAATCGTGTCAGAGCTTGCATTCTGGAAATATTTTCAGCAGACTGTGCAGAATATTTGTGTTTATTAAGTTTATTACCAAACATGTCGGTAATTTTCCTTGAGGCAGAAGAGTTGGCAGCTGGCAACTTTGTTGACTTACTGGGTGCTGCCGCTACTTTAGTCTTCTCTTTCTCTTCCATGGCATCATTTTCTTTCTTGTGGCAAGCTTTTAAATGCCGTTTTAGATTTGTAGGATTCCTTCCCAGAAGCAGTATTTCACATTTCTTACCGTCGTTAGTCACCAAACATTCACTTTTGTTTAAATCTATACGGTACGTGAAATAATCCCAAACATCACTCGATTTTGGGCGTCCACTTACTCCACCAACACCAGTTCCTGCTGTTGTCATTGTCAACTTTCAACGTTAAATAATTGTATTATTTTCATGACTTATATTATCGCCCAGTTGATGCGCATGCGCGATCATCAAAGAAAGTAGGTCATAATAATTTCCTAGAATTTCGCAGACTGCAGTAACGGAAAAGAACGATAAATGGGGATTTTAGTTTTTATTTCGTTGGGGAGTTTTAGTTTCAGTTTTTATTCAGTCTTTTGTCTATCAGATTTATTTTTCGTCTAGTTTTAGTCTTGCTGCTAATTTTAGTTTTAGTTTTAGTTCTCGTTGACGAAAATGTCAACATTTTCGTTGACGAAGGTTTTAGTTTTAGTTTTCGTCGACGAAAACAACACTATCAAACAACTTGAATGAGCAAAAATATCCAATTTTATTAGACTTTAACTGTTCTAACATTTTCTTCTGTTGGCGATGAGAGAATATACTCTTAAGTATACACAGTATATGTGGTATTGAGTATACGCTTAAGATATCCTAATATAAGACTGAGATAGTTATAGTGAATTATTCCAAGAATGCTGATAAGATTGCCAAAGGATTTATAAATATGATGACATAAGTGATAAAAAAAATCAGATGTAAGTATTTTTTTTTACAAATAGTTACGTATAATATATTAATAAATGCCAATGCCAAACCGATTTTGGGGAAGGGGGGAATGTATTCCTTTTTGTGAGATGTGTGACAAGGGGGAGGGGTGTTTAAGAACTGTGACGTCACTTCAAAAACGTGCAACTTTAAATGAAGCTCCACTTTAATATTTGATTTCAAACTTTTAGGGAAGTTTAAAATGGTATCACACCCTTATCGCTATTGGATTGCACCTTCCATTTACACTAAATACATATTTAAATAAAAATTGACCAAAAAAAATTTTAAATATTTGAGTTATGCTCTATTTGAAATAAGGGGGTGGGTGTGGAGCTTTGTGACGTCATTTTTGTTTATTTTGAGCATGTCTAGGTTTTTTTTTCTCTTTTTTTCCCTTTCTGGTCTAGGTTTATTTTGACGTGTTGGCTATGTTTTTCCTAAAATTGTCGCTGGCAGCACTGCTCTAAACTCTTTAAAAATAAAAATAATAAATTATGGCATACGTTAAGAAAAAATATATTTTAATAATTTTAATTTCATAATTTATATTGCGCAATACCCCAGAAAGCAACTGGACTCTTAGCGCTTCACATACAAGTAGTAGCAGACATATATTTATAAATGCGTTCAATTTAGAAATTACAATTGTACAGACTATAGTAACTATTTTATATTCTCAATACATTTCCACGACTTTTAAAATTATATTTAATTTCCTCGTTTATTAAAACTTAGACCGCTAGGCCTAAATCAGATTAACATCAACTTAAAAATAGTTGAAACAAAAACGATGATTGCCATCATCTTCACACTATCATACGACATGAAGGTGAAAGTAAATGAACTATAAGAATCAAGGCTTTAACATTATTCTTTTCAAAATTGTTCCATGACATGTAGCATAAAACCAGCTGAATTCGTATCAAATGTTGTTGGGCTGTAGACCATATAATATAAGGGCTTATCTTATCATCTTATCTTATCTATACAGACTCTCCTTCTATGCAGAAGATAATAGCGTCCACAGACCATGACGGATGATCTGTTAGCAAGTGATGCAGCGTTCACAAGCAACGGTTATGAGAGGTCCACGCATTACCCAGCCGCCTAACTAGTGTTAGGTACCCATTCGGAGCTGAGTGACTCAGGGTCGCCCTAGGCCCCGGGAACAAATCCTTGCCTTCACATGGATTCGAACCCGTGACCATTGGTATGCCAGTCGAGTGCATAAAATAAATCATTCTAGTAAACTAAAATTAAATTATTCATTCTTTTTATTGTGCTCATTCACACACCAATTTTGGGTTGTTTGACACACTGATTGAAACGCATGGAATAACATTCACGTAAGTTACTTGTTCTTTTGAAAAAAGTGGGCGCCATTGGCGCCCCACAACAATTAAGTTTAATTCTAAAGGACAATTATAATTTCAACAAATATTTTCACACTCAGATCGCACAATTTAACTGCACGGTAAGGCACCGTAAAGACATGTTCTAATAAAGGAAATAAAGTTAGGGAGCTCCAGCCGCCAACCAGATCAACCACAAGAAAATTATATTATATAATTATTATATCCATCCTACAGAAGTTTGATTGAAACCATGCACCGTAAGCAGAGATTCGTTTACGTTTATTTATGCAAATTGATACCTTTTCCTACCTCAATCGATTATGCTTTTTGTGTATTGATTTCGGAAAATTCTGATAACAAAACACAGCAGTCAGAAAAAAATAACACTAACAAAAGAATATAAACATTCCGTTACATGTTGAAAATTTCAATTGCATAAATTTAAAACAATAAAATGGGCCATGTCTTTTTCTTCATTTTATAATTTTTTTTCCTGGAAAACATCAAAAGAAAACAATGTTAACGCGACGATAGAGTACATCATATTTTATGGTCAATTTCGCTAGATTAACACTAACAGAGTTTCTTGTCGTATGTCCTCATACAGGGCAGTCCCTTGTGCCCAAGATAAGGCTGGGCGATGATACGATCTACGACCACGCGAGGAAGTCATCCGTGAGTGGTTTCCCTTGCCCTCTCACCCAGTCATCTCTCACAGAACAGAGGACCTTTAGAAGTCACTGCTGAACATTTCTTAAAACAACTGACAGAGCCAGTGTGCCCAAATAAACTCTCTGTGGTAGAAAATAGTTTCCTCCAGATTAAAATAAAACCACACCTGATATAATCACACATTCTAGACCATACATAATCATCATTCAAAAACCCAAGAAAAAAGCATAATCATTTAATCATGAGTATTTTTCTAATGTGGTATATGGCAGTATCATACCTAGAGATGTGGAGGGGTGAGAAGGTTTATGGTCATTCAGTTGCGTGTAGCCTATAAAGACAGCTTGTGGGTGTATAAAGACAGCTTGAGGGTATATAAAGACAGCTTGTGGGTGTATAGAGACAGCTTATGGGTGTATAAAGACAGCTTGTGGGTGTATAAAGACAGCGTGTGGGTGTATAAAGACAGCTAGTGGGTGTATAAAGACAGCTTGTGGGTGTATAAAGACAGCTTGTGGGTGTATAAAAGACGGCTTGTGGGTGTATAAAGACAGTTGTGGCTCTTTAAAGACATTTGCGTGGTGTAAGAAGGCTCAGAAGGCAGTTGTTGGTATAAAGACAGTTGTGGCTCTGTAAAGACATTTGCGTGGTGTAAGAAGACAGGTGTTGGTATAAAGACAGTTGCGTGGTGTAAGAAGACAGCTGTTGGTATAAAGACAGTTGCGTGGTCTAAGAAGGCTCAGAAGGCAGTTGTTGGTATAAAGACAGTTGCGTGGTGTAAGAAGGCTCAGAAGGCAGTTGTTGCTATAAAGACATTTGCGTGGTGTAAGAAAGAAGACATTTTCTCCAGGATCTTCTATTCATGGCCAATTCTCTTGATGTCTGCCTCCAATTCGCAGCGCCAGGTGTTTCTTGGGCGGCCTCTTTTCCGTTTACCCTGTGGGTTCCATTTCAGGGCTTGCCTTGTTGTATTAGAAGCAGGTTTCCTTAGTGTATGAGTGATCCACCTCCACCGCTTTTGAATAATCTCTTCCTCGATGGGCTTCTGTTTAGTCCGCTGCCACAGTTCCCGGTTGCTGATTTTGGCCGGCCAGTGAATTCTGAGAATCCTTCTTAGACAATTGTTAATGAAGGTCTGGATTCTGGTCAGGTTTACAGCCGTTGTTCTCCATGTCTCAGCTCCATATAGCAGCACTGGTTTCACCATAGCGTTAAAAATCCTTACTTTTAACTTGCTGCCTAAGTTGTTGGCGACCCAAACATTCTTGAGTTGCTGGAAGGCTGCTCTTGCTTTTCCGATCCTTATTTTGACGTCGGCATCTGTACCACCTTGTTTATCTACCATGCTGCCAAGATAAACAAAACTCTCCACCTCCTCAAGGGCTTCTCCTTCAAGCATGATGGGTGATGTACTGGTGGCATTAACCTTGAGGATTTTACTCTTCCCTTTGTGTATGTTGAGACCTATGCTAGCAGAAGTGGCTGCGACAATGTTTTTTTTTTCCTCCTGCATCTGTTGTTGGGTATGTGCAAGAAGGGCAAGGCCATCAGCAAAGTCGAGATCATCAAGTTGATCTTACAAGGTCCATTGGATGCCATTCCTTTTCTGCTGTGTAGATGTTTTCATCACCCAGTCAATGGCTAATAGAAACAGAAAGGGTGACAGCAAGCAACATTGTCTCACACCAGTCTTCACCTGGAAAGCATCTGTCAACTGCTGACCATGGACAACTCGGCAGTTTATCCCCTCGTAGATGTTTCTGATTATATCCGTAATCTTCGGTTGCACCCCATAGTGCCTTAGCAATCTCCAGATGGTTTGCCTGTCCACACTGTCGAAGGCTTTTTCGTAGACAACAAAGTTGACATAGAGTGGGGAGTTCCACTCTAGTGACTGCTCTAGAATGATACGCAGTGTCGCTATTTGGTAAGTGCAGGATCTGTTGGTGCGAAAACCAGCTTGTTGGTCCCGCAGTAGAAGGTCTACCGCGTTTTTCCTCCTGTTAAGCAATACACGGTTGAAAACTTTTCCTGGGATAGACAGTAGGGTAATCCCTCTGTAGTTCGAGCAGAAGCTTAAATCTCCCTTCTTTGGGATCTTGATAAGGTATCCCTCTTTCCAATCAGAAGGCACTTGTTCCTCTTCCCATATCTTCATAAACAAAGGGTGTAGCATTTCCACACTGGTTGCCAAGTCCGCCTTCAGTGCCTCTGCTGGGATGCCATCAGGTCCTGCAGCCTTTCCATTTCTGAGTTGTTTAATGGCCCTGCTAATCTCTTCTTTTGTGGGACTATTACAGTCAATTTGTAGGTCATTATCAGCTGGTTGGATATCTGGTGGATTCCTTGGTTCTGGTCTGTTTAAGAGCTCTTCAAAATGCTCCTTCCATCTACCTCTCTGCTGCACATCACTTGCAATGTTGTTTCCCATTTTATCCTTCACTGGTCTCTCAATCTTGCTAAATTTCCCAGATAGCATCTTAATTGTATCAAACAGTTCTCTCATGTTCCCCTTGTAAGCTGCATCTTCTTCTTCTTTAGCAAGTTTGTCAACAAATTCCTTCTTGTCCCTCTTGATGCTTTTCTTAACGTCTTTATTTGCATCTGCATACTCTTTATTGGATTTGTATTTCTAGGCTCGTGTGCGGCTGTTGTCTATTTCTGTTTTCTTTCTTTTCCTTTGTTCTATTTTATTCAGTGTATCTGCTGTTATCCATTCTTTGTGTGCCTGTTTCTTGTTTCCTAGCACTTCTTGGCATGTTGACTGGACTGTTTCCTTCACGCTTTGCCACTTTCCTTCAGTGGACTCGTCTTCGAGTATTTGGCGTAGGGCTTGGAACCTATTGGACAGTGAGATCTTGAATTCTTCCTTTTTTGCTTGGTCCTTCAGGAGGGAGGTATTATACCGAGACCTACATGCTGGTTGCTCGGTATAATGTCTCTTTAGCTTCAATGTTATCCTGGCCACAAGAAGATGGTGATCTGAGGCAACATCAGCTCCCCTCTTTACACGAACGTCTTGGAGAGATCGCCTGAATTTTTTTACTAATGCATACATGGTCTATTTGGTTCATCGTTCTCATGTCTGGTGAGACCCATGTAGCTTTATGTATTCTCTTGTGCTGGAAAATACTCCCTTCTATTACTAGGTCTGCTGTGGCACATAGGTATGCAAACCTCTCACCGTTGTCGTTCATCTCGCCTATCCCTTGTTGTCACATAACCTCTTCATACCCTGTGTTGTTACTGCCGATCTTGGCATTGAAGTCTCCAACTAGGATGACGATGTTCCTCCGTGGGCGACCCTGGACTATGGTTATCACTCTATTATAGAATTCTTCTTTGTCTCTTTCGTCGCTTTCGTTAGTTGGTGCATAGCATTGGATGACATCTAGGTTGATGCTACGCTTCTTTGTCCGAAAGGTTGCTAAAAGAATTCTAGGTCCATGGGCCTCCCATCCAATGAGTGCTCCTTGTGCTGCCCTTGATAGCATCATGGCAACACCCAGGGTATGGTGGGCATCCTCTTCTTCGTGTCCCGAAAATATCACCATCTCTCCCGAGATTAATCTCTTCTGTCCCAGTCCAGTCCATCTTACTTCACTAATTCCTAAAATCGTGAGCTTATAGTTCTTCATCTCCGCGGCTATCTGTGCAGCCTTTCCCACTTCATACATCGTGCGGACATTCCACGCTCCGATGGTGGTGGTGTTCCTGGTAGAGATGATGGTTGTCGGTCTTACAGCTTCCAGATTTTGGCTTTCACTATTAGGCGTCATATTTCCCTCCTCAGAGGATCCATCTTCTCCCAGGACTGAAATGACGTTTGTTGCTCTTTTCGGTGTTTTTGTAACTTTGATTTTTACACGGCAGGGTTGTTGGCCTTGCGCGCAACCACTTAAGGGGTTGCCCCTCACAGCTCAATGGGTAGCTGCCTTTGTTCGGGTTGGGTACCTAGCCTTTGTGGATCCCTCCACTTCCTACAAGGCAGTAGGGCTGATTTTGGTCCACCCCGGGTATTTTATTTCCCCGGTACCCTCCATATCTGGTGGGCTTTCCCCTATCCGCTGGCTGGGGAGGCGCTCGTTAGAAGATCAGCAACTCCCACGAGATAATGGCCCAGGATAGAGATGCCTGGAGGGCTCTTGTAGGTGGCCTATGTCCTAGGAGGAAGTGCAGACGCCGGCGATAATCGGTAGATCTCCCTCATGGACGAGAAGGCTCAACAACAAGAAAGAAGACAGCTGTTGGTATAAAGACAGTTGTTTGGTGTAAGAAGGCTCAGAAGGCAGTTGTTGGTATAAAGACAGTTGCGTGGTGTAAGAAGGCAGTTGTTGGTATAAAGACAGTTGCGTGGTGTAAGAAGGCTCAGAAGGCAGTTGTTGGTATAAAGACATTCGCGTGGTGTAAGAAGGCAGTTGTTGGTACTGCCTTAGCATTTTCGTTTCAGTTCAGTTGTTTGAATTAACCCCAAGGAATTTGCCATCCCTCTTAAAGTGACGCTTGGCGAAGGATCAACATTGACCTCACCTCGCTACGCCTCTGGCTATACTCATGATTGTTGAAATTTAAGTAATTATTTTAAAAATGCATGCCGTAAATATACTTTATACGAGCAAAATACCCGTGCTACGCTACGGGGTAGGTAGGCACAATAAGAATAACTTTGTTTGGTTTTGGGTCTCAAATTCTCCTTAAAATGAATGTAAACGCATCTGGAAATTAGGGTAGTGATAAATCAAACCCCTTCTTAATAAAAACAACGATTTGTGTGTCCAGAAAAAATAAAAATATTATTAATTTAAATATTAGCCATCAATGTTGGTATTTCTGCTTTAATATAGCATCATCATTAAAACCCTTGGCTCTACAGCCCATGTGGGGCCCTGGCTTGCTCAACCTCATCCTTCCATTCAGATCGATTAGTGACTTTCTTTCAGCATGCTCGAACCCCTATAATAACGCTTGCTATATACTCTACCAGAATAACAACTGTCGTTAACAGTTAAAAAATTCTAACGGGCAAGGCTCACTTTCTTTTCACGTGAATCAAAACATGAAAACAATATCTTTCCACATGATTCCTTTGGTTCTTAGAAAACACACATTTCATTTATAGTCTAAGCATGAAATTAGTTCAAGACGAATAGGATATTTTTAGCCAGATAATATTTGTGAATATTGTTGCTTGGGGAGAGAGGAAAATATGGTTTATTTGTTATCAAGGCACATGTTCCTTTAACATGAATAAAAACATAAGAACAATGCTGCTTTTTAAGAAAACGGTGAGAAATTGATCTCCTTATAAATGTTATGTCAATTATTATATATTCCCGCACATTTTTTCTAATAGTAACAATTCACTTTATATCAATCTTTATTCCCGTTGTATACTATTCAACTAATAAACTCAAAACAGCTTGGCACAAAATGAGTTGTTGTCAGTGTGTTTTTTCGACATAACACGCACTTTCTTATGGTAGATCTTATTTATAAGTCGTATTACCCGTGATATTTCTTTACACTTGATATATTTACACCTTAAAGAACAGTTTTTACGCAAAGCGTATGTCATGTAAATTTTTCAAAATTGATGTTTCATCATTCGTTAGTTCTTAGAGTAAAATACATGTTTTAAGATTACTTTTTTCATGGGAAAAGCTCTCCAAAACATTATTTCTATTTCTAGGCAAAGCATGGCCTTAGTCAAATTAATAGGATTTTTTTATATGGGCCAGATATTAATTATGTGAATATTGATGCTAAATTAAGGTGTGTATGAGTTAATTTGTTTTAAAGAAACACCTTAAATCGCAAGGTTTGAGCTGAAAATGTACCCTGCTGGTTTACTTTAGTTGTGCAAAAAGTATTTTCTATTTGGTGGTTGGACACTTCGACCCCGGACGATTCGACCCTGGCAGTTCGACCACATGACGTTTTGTCCCCAGGTCGTTTCGACTCTGGTCGGTTCGACCCCGGGGCGATTTGATCCCGGACAGTTCTACCAAGGGAATTTTCGACCCTAAGGCGTTTCGACCCCGGACGTTTCGACCCCTTTCTATCTACACCGTAGAAATTTATTATTATTTTTGTTTGTATATATACTTTTTAAAATACTGGTTGTCATGTTAGAGGCGCAACATTAGCAGACATAGAAATAACCAAATCACACACACATACGCACATAGCCCCTCCCCTCCACACACACACACACACACAAACTTGCACCAATAGACAACTCTACAGTTCTAACCATAGCACGTACCATAATATTGCATTATTCTAGCAATAAGTCTTTTTTTACGTAAGCTTTTTCATTCATCTACCAATTAATCCACACCATCCATTCTTTTACAATTTATGCATGACCTTTATTTAGGACAAATTAGATTTATTTCTATTGAGCTGTTTAATACTTATGTGATTGGGATGTGTAGGGTTGGGGAGATTTTTTAATATTGTCTATTTGTTAAAAAAAAACACACGTTGAATCGCAAGGTTTGGGCTTAAAATTTTACACTGCTGGTTTTCTTAATATTTGCAAAAAGGATATTATCAGTGGCTAAGAAATAGTGCCACTCAGGGCTCGGCGATATTATAAACTCATGACCCAAGAAATGAAATAGTTCAAATAGTTCACAAAGTTGCCCCTCTTTATAAAAACTACAATTCCGCTATTTAACCCCACTCTTACAACAGTGTATAAATACTTATACACTTACCATTTTATTTTTTAAAATCCCAGAGCTTTTACTTTCCATACGAATTTCCTTAATGTCAGTTTATAATGAAATCGATCCAAAACAATTACTTGTATTAAGTAAGCACCTAAGAGAAATACATCTTACTCCTAACAAATATTTGCAATTGTTTTTATGCTAAATCACTCGTTGAATGCTTCAAAAGCATTTCCGTGTTAATTTTTCTATTTTAAGAAATTTCATTTTCTGTAATTTTGACTTGTTATAAGCCCGTATAAAATTTGCCTCCATCCGATTATATACGTAGATGTAGAAAAGCTTATATTAAAATGTAAAATTGATATGTCGTCTACACTTAAATAATTTCTTCACATTTATTTCTATAGTAATTTAATAGTGACTTCGAGCCATCTTCGTGTGATTTTGTTATTGCAAAATACAATTTAAAAGTTTAGAAAGGTTCCATTTTCTTTAAAAGTAAATATGCGCCAATTAGCCTCAATCTTATCCAATTACAAATTATAATTATAAATAATGCTATTTCAATAGCGACTATAAGTTCTTTTCACTGTTTATTTTCCATTGTGGCAATTCATGCGAGTAATCATCCAACTAATGCGCTAGGGCTCACTTCTTCTAAAATGAAACATAAAGTAAAACAATCTCTGAAAAAATCTTTGGAGATTGATCTTCTCATTAACAGTTTTTTAAGTCACATTCGATGACTTCCCGTTATCTTTTATTCAAGCACACACGAAGATCGCATCGGCAGAAGCTTGTGTTCATAAAATTAACGGAATTTTTCATGATCCAGTGCATAATTATAACTATACATAAACCATTACCTGGTAACGTCTTTTCAATATTAATTTCACTTTTAGAAATCTATGAAATAAATTGTTATTTCACAACTAATACAAACACACAATCACACGCACACAAAGCCGCACACACACACACACATATGAACACACTCGCACACATGCTTATTCACACACTCGGATTATCAACATAAAAAGTAACATCAAATAAATTAATATAATAAAAGCTTCATGACGCCACTTAATTTTTTTATGGCGCGCAAAACCATACGCTCTGTTAATCTCAAAACAAAAATCATTATGATTTTACGTCTATACTTTCAATTTAAAAAAAGTAATCTAGAGTTGCGGGGCATAGGGGATTCACACTGACGGACGGAAATGCGCCTTAGCGCATTATATAATAGATATTGGAAGACACAAACCCTTATAAAACTCTGATTCCAAATTTAATAAAACATATGTGTATTCTCAACAAGACATTTGAAATGAATATTTAAATAATTTATTATGTTATAAGGATATATTGTCATGGTTATAAAATATAAATATAGATTGTTTCGTAAAGTATCGTAATTTTATTAAATATTAACATGGAGCTGTTGTTCCATGGGATTTGCTTTTTGAAAATTAAACGAAAAAATGAGCAGATTGTTTTTTAAAAAATAAAACAGCTACACCCTATAAAGCATCTGCACAAAGAAGACAAAACCTAGTAATAATGAAGAAATAAAAAGAAACAGAAATTATTACACAATTCAAACCTTTTATTTATAATTTTTTTTTTTTTTAATTAAAAAAAAAGTTTTTAAAACACATAACCAAGAACGATCCAATAAAAAAAAAGTGCATTATCCCGAGATCCCTTGTTTTCAACTGTACATGCTTAACAAATGATCCAAAATATTTTTTTTAAAAAATGTTATTTTTATTCATCAGGATTTTCGTGATTCAAGAAGTATGGAAATCATAGAACCCAAGAAAAAAGACGATTCAGATCATATTCGTCAACTCATACTCTCTACGGCCCAAGTTCTACCGGAAGCGAATCTTCTGTGGAAATTTCCTGTCGGATTGGACGCCTTCTCTTTTAGGTAGCGCGCCAATATCATGTATCAGATTTATATCTCTATCTTGTGATAGGCTCATACTATGTTTGATGTTTAAGTTACACTCATATATAATTGATATATATTTATATATTTTATTTTTTAAAAAAAGATAATTTCTGTAAAAACATTATTGAAAGTTTTTAGAAATATTAGTTTCTCTAAAAACATCGAAATGTTTAACTTTAAAGGTGATCTTATCTTAGGATTTAACATTATTGCCAGTGGCGTGTCTAGGGCTTGTGTAATATTGCAAGAGTCACCCAAAGACCTCCGATGAAAGGTTACACCTTGCACGATTGAGGGTGTGGCAAAAATCCCTTCCATTCGATTTAGTTGATAACCAACGTGGAAAGCCGTGAACCGTGCGAAAGATGTTGGTTGGACAAGATTGATAGATACTGCTATAGAAATAGTGAAGCTCTGTGATTGGGTGCGTGTAAGTATGTGGGAGTTTATGTTTGGTTCATCGTAGAATATACTCACGTGCCTGGTATTTTTAGGACCTTATAATGGCATTTTAGCCCCCGCCCCCCCCTCCAAAAAAAAAGCGATAATAAAATACAACTAGATACACCCCGCAGCGTAGTATACGCTGCAGAGACGTGCGCATCGATATTTAGTGCAAAGAAAGGGCGGAAAGAACCGATACAAAACTAGAGCACGAAGAAATCAAAACTCGAGTGAACGTCGTTGTAGGGGAAACCACCGACGCATTGTTGGTCTTGAGATATTCGCACTTAGGTTATCTATGTGCCCACCACCCTTCACCACCCCAGCTTGCCAACCATAAACTGTGATTGGCCGACCCTAGTGAGGGTTAGCCATGTTCACAGAAAAAAGTTTTTTAAGGGGGGGGGGGGGCGTAGAGAACGGACATAAACACAAATAAAAAAAAAAATTAAAGTTATGTTTCCTGGGGCTTGAACCCGGGAGCTACCGAGTGTAAGGTGGACCTGATAACCACTACACTAAAATCCTCATGTTGTCCTGTGAAGGAACAACGCAAATCAACGCAAGAACCATTGTTGGTCTCAGGACATTGGAGGGTTATTCGCCATGCTTGTTTGCAAATACTCGCTTTGTTGATTCAATTCTAGCGTATTTACATTAGTCATTATGAAATATGAATCTCAGTTGTCATGCAGATTTGTCCAAAAGAAAAAAATAAAAGTTTTTTGGTCGAGCAGAGGGATTTTTATTTCATTGGAAATATTTTCACTTTATCCCACCCCACCCCTTTTTTTTGTTGCGCACATTCCCTGGGAAATCCCTTCATTTCCAGGAAAGACAAAGATGCTGAAGTCAACTTCAGTAAACATCGCTTCCCACTTCACAGAGTCGGCTCTGACGTTTGGACTTTAAGAAGGTGAGAGTATTTATTAATTAAGGACTGGTATACAGTTAACTCATTTATCCGTTATTAGCCAAATTTAGGGAGTTTAACTCTGACGCCATCTATTTTATATTGAGACCCTAATGAGAGCAACACAGAAACTTGTTGTCTGTGGCACACCGCCTCCTAAAGCTTGACTCAAGTTACAAATGATCAATAGGGAAAACCTTTATCAATAGTACATCATCGCGGCAATAAGCTTGACTCAAGTTACCCATGATCTATAGGGAAAAATCCTCCTCACTCGAACTTTTCACAGTGCCGACTGTGACACAGATCACTCACTGGTATGTTGCAAGCTGAGATTACTCCCAAGAAAACTAACCGATCCAGACCAGTAGGCAGACCCTGCATTGACGTGAGTAAGACTTCTCACCCAGAGAGGAAAGCCGAGTTCATAGCAGCTCTCTCCAACTCACTAGACTCTGAGCTGCCAGGCAACAGCACCAAGGAAAAGTGGGAATATCTCAGACTGACCATCCACAGCACAGCCATGCAGACCTTCGGAAGAAAAAGTAAGCAAAACAATTACTGGTTTGAGGCCAACTCTCCCACACTCACCCCTGCCGTAGAAGAAAGACCAAAAAATACAGGCACTCCCCAAACCCAAAGACAATGCAAGCGTACAGATCAGCCAGGAGCAATGTTCAGAGATTAGCTAGGCAATGCGCAAATGACTACTGGCTCCAACCCTGTCAGAGCATCCAGCTTGCGGCCGACACCGGTAATGTTAGGGGGATGTATGACGGCATTAAAAAAGCCTTGGGGCCTTCTAAGAAAGTCATAGCCCCACTGAAGTCCTCAACTGGAGAAATAATCCATGACAGGGTTAAAAAGAGGGACAGATGGGTGGAGCACTATTCAGAACTTTACTCCCAACAAAATCATGTAACCTAAGATGCCATCGATGCCATCCAAAGCTTCCCCCTCATGGCAGAACTGGACGACATACCCACCCTAGCAGAACTAAAATAATCTATTGAGCGATTACCAATAGCCAAGGCCCCCGGTCAGGACGGAATACCACCAGAGTGCGGCAGCAGTATATTGCTGGAACACCTGCATGGCCTCCTCTGCCAATGCTGGGAAGAAGGAGCTGTACCAGAGGATATGAGAAATGCCAATATCATCACGCTGTATAAAAATAAAGGAGACAGAAGTGACTGTAACAACTACAGAGGCATTTATCTCCTTAGCATCGTGGGTAAAGTCTTTACACACGTTGTTTTAAGTAAACTGTTAAGACTTGCTGAAAGAGTATATCCTGAATCACAGTGCGGTTTCCGGGCAGAAAGGTCAACAATCGACATTATCTTTTCTTTAAGACAACTCCAAGAAAAGTGCCGAGAGCAACACATGCCCCTTTACCTGGCCTTCATCGATTTAACAAAGGCTTTTGACCTGGTCAGCAGAGATGGTCTGTTTACAGTCTTGGCAAAAGTTGGCTGCCCACCAAAACTGCTTAACATTATACAGTCATTCCACAATGGTATGAAAGGTACGGAGCAGTATGACGGTTCAACTTCCCCCCAATTTGATATCCTCAGTGGAGTCAAACAGGGCTGCGCCCCGCCACTCTTTGGCATCTTTTTTGCCTGCCTGTTGAAACATGCCTTTGGATCCTCAACAGAGGGGATCTATCTTCATACACGTTCTGATGGTAAACTATTTAATCTGGCCAGGCTGAAGGCAAAGACGAAGATCCGAGAAACGGTCATCAGGGACATGCTTTTTGCAGACGATGCTGCCATTGCAACTCACAACGTAGCTGATTTGCAAAGCCTGATGGACCGCTTTGCCAAGACCGCCAGGGACTTCGGACTAACCATCAGCCTCAAAAAGACCAACGTGATGGCCCAAGACACTGACCCACCCAACATCACCATTGATGGCTGCCAACTTGAGGCTGTGGAACGCTTTACATACCTTGGATCCATCATCACCAACAACATGTCCCTTGATTTCAACCTAAACGTAAGGATCGGCAAGGCCTCTACAACTCTGGCCAGGCTCTCAAAAAGAGTATGGAGCAACAAAAAGCTGACCATCAATACCAAAATTGCTGTTTACAGGGCATGTGTGCTAAGCACCCTCCTTTATGCCAGTGAATCCTGGACCCTATACTCCAGACAAGAAAGGAGATTGAGTGCTTTCCACATGCGCTGTCTCCGGCGCATCCTGGGAATCACCTGGCAGGACCATGTCACCAACAACGAAGGGCTACAACGGGCGAAAATCCAAAGCATGACAACTCTCCTTCGCCAGCGTCGGCTTAGGTGGTTGGGACATGTGCGCAGATTGGAGGATGGCAGAATCCTCTATTCTGAGCTAGCCAAAGGAAAGAGGACCACAGGCCGGCCTAACGTCCGCTACAAAGATGTGTGCAAGAGAGACCTCAAAGCTATTGGCATTGACATAAATAGCTGGGAGGAACTCGCTGGGGACAGGTGCAGTTGGAGACAGGCATTGACTGCTGGGCTAGAAGCAGGGGAAAAATACCTGCAACAGGTCGCAGACGAAATTCGCCTAAAGAGGAAAAGCAGAGCAATTCAGCCAACCACTAGCACTACCTTTCAGTGTGAGAAGTGCAGCAAAGGCTGCCATTGGCTTGTACAGCCACAGCAGAAGCTGCAAGATCATGTGCGTAAATCGCACAGGAGCACAGAAAATTCCGTCGTCTTACGAGACATAATGAAGCCAAAACAAACAAACAAACAAATAGGGAAAACCTCTATCAATAGTACATCATCGCGGCATTAAGCTTGACTCAAGTTACCAATGATCAGTAGGGAAAAACCTTTATCAATTGTACATCATCGTGGCAATAAGCTTTCATCCATTTTTTAAAAGATCAAAATCTGAAACGTGTTCGTCTCAAGGTATCGTCTGCTTCTCTTACAGCAGGGATGCCCAAAGTCCGGCCCGCGGGCCAAAACCGGCCCGCGAAGCAATTTTTACTGGCCCGCGGCCTCATATGAAATAATTAATTAACTAACGTATTATTTTTTAACAACATTAAATATAAGAAAAGTCGACAAGTTTTACCGTTTTGAGTACGTCAAAGGATGGCAAAAGTCGATAACAATGTATTGTTTACCAATTACTAGACTTCAGTCTTAAAGACTGACAAGGGGAACAAATGTATTTGGTCGTGTTTGTTCTGCTGTCTGTGACGTTAAATTACCAAGTAAACGATATATTTATTTATTACTGATGGCTATCGCCATGACTCGTGAGCACAGTTGACAAGCAAAACTTGTCTGTTACAAAGTCAGCTTAGTCAGGCTGGCAAAGTTTTTAAACTTCACTGTATCATTCATAAAGAGGTTCTTTGAACTAAACACCTTTCATGTGATCGTGTCCTTAAGCAAGCGATAAAGGATGTGATCTCTATTGGCTCTAAAACCCTGTTTCACAGCCAGTTTTAGCAGTGTCTTCTTGACATCCAGAGAGAATACAAAGATGTTATGTGTGACGATGAAATAAGATGGTTTAGTCGGGGGACAGCACTTCAGCGCGTCTACACATTAAAAAAGAAATTGGGAAGTACATGGAAGATAAGGAAAAAACATTTCCAGAACTATCTGATGCTGCTTGTCTTGCATAGTTTGCCTTTTCGGTTGATGTGAAAAGACATATAAACCTTCTTAACACAATTCTCCAAGGGCACAATGCAGTGGTAAGCCAATTATATTCACATATCAAGGACTTTGGGAACAAGCTTCAACTTTTTCAAAGGCAACTTTTTAAAATGCAGCCTAATACCACACATTTCCCCTCACTGCAGGAAATTATGACAAGTTTACCAGAAATAAACTTCAATAGGCAAATGCATAGGTATGATGCAGATATCACATCCTTGGCTGATGAATTTCAAAGACGCCTTCATGACTTAATAACTATTGAAAAGATAAACATGGTTGTTTTGGTTAAATTTTCATATTTCTCTGTAGATTTTGATAATACTGCGGCAATCTGCAGCTTGAAATCATTGAGCTGCAAACTGATGCTGAATGTCGCAGCAGACAAATTCTTCTCTTTGACTTTTAGAGTGAGCTTTGTGGTTAAAGAGAGATTAAAAGGAATTCGAACATTTGTTTTAAAAAAATGCTTAGCTTGTTTGGCTCCACATACTTACGGGAGCAGACTTTTTCAGTTACGAATTTTAACAACATCTGTGTGAGGACGAGAATAAGTGACTCTCAACTACGTGATATCATACGTATCAAAATCATTGGCATTGAGCCTGACCTCAATTATTTATTCAAGATCTCAGTTTCACCATTCACAAACTCTTAAAGTCGCAAAGCGTCGTAATGCGTCTCTTCCCGCTATCCCTAAAGCGTCGTAATGCGTCCCTAGATACAAATCTCGTTAGAAATGAGATCTCGGAAAGTAAAAACTCTTCAATGCTTGAAAAACTATGTATTTGACTTCCGGCAATGGCAGCCGATGCCGGCACTAGTGTTATCGCTCGATTCGAGATGTTTTTCGGTAGTTTTAACGGGTTTTTTTTCGAAGATACGTTTTTGTTATACTTTATTACTAAAATAATAGTACTAAACTACAGGTAAATATTGTTTCAAACTCAGTACGGTCTTTTGGATGCGTAAAACAGCCATTCTTAGCCTTAAAAATGAAGTCAGTATGACAATAATATTATAAATGGATTTTACGCAAATTTTTTAATTTCATAACCGGTTGATCGTAATACGGGAAATCCTTACGGGACTGAGGCGGAAGTTTTCCAAAAACCTTATGGCACTTTAAGAGTTAAAATTGTACAATAAAAACTCATCATTCTATGGCATTTTTATATTATTATTTTAACCCGGCCCGCGAATATCTTTGCATAAAGGAATATGGCCCACCATGCAAAAAGTTTGGGAATCCCTGTCTTACAGGTACAGGGAGATAATCAACCAAGATAGAATGGGTTCAGACGCCACGCCCATGCGCAGAAGTTCCAGGCTGAGCTCTGTCGCCTCCGTCCGGTCCCACGCCAGGGACACTGGGACCCTCGCCTTCGCCACAATCTCCATAACCTCCAAGTCAGCCACGGTGATACCCTCAGGGACGTCATTAGGTTGGTCACTTTGGTCCAATGTCTATACATTCTACGTTGTCAGGGGCACTACTGGGGTCAGTGGCACTACTTGGGTCAGTAGCACTACTTGGGTCAGTAGCACTACTTGGGTCAGTAGCACTACTTGGGTCAGTAGCACTACTTGGGTCAGTAGCACTACTTGCGTTAGTAAAACTACTTGGGTCAGTATCACTACTTGGGTTAGTATCACTACTTTGGTCAGTATCACTACTTGGGTTAGTATCACTACTTGGGTCAGTGGGACTACTTGGGTCAGTGGCACTACTTGGGTCAGTGGCACTGCTTGGGTCAGTGGCACTACTTGGGTCAGTAGCACTACTTGCGTTAGTAAAACTACTTGGGTCAGTAGCACTACTTGGGTCAGTAGCACTACTTGGGTCAGTAGCACTACTTGCGTTAGTAAAACTACTTGGGTCAGTGGCACTACTTGGGTCAGTAGCACTACTTGGGTCAGTGGCACTACTTGAGTCAGTAGCACTACTTGGGTCAGTGGCACTACTTGGGTCAGTAGCACTACTTAAGTCAGTAGCATTTCTTAGTTTAGTATCACTATTTGGGTCAGTTGCACCACTTAGTTTAGTAGCACTACTTGGGTCAGTAGCACTACTTGAGTCAGTAGCACTACTTAGTTTAGTAGCACTACTTGGGTCAGTTGCACCACTTAGTTTAGTAGCACTATTGGGGTCAGTAGCACTCCTTGCATTAGTATCACTAATTGTGTCAGTATCACTACTTGGGTTAGTAGCACTACATTGTCAGTGGCACTACTTGGGTCAGTATCACTACTTGGGTCAGTATCACTACTTGGGTCAGTATCACTACTTGGGTCAGTATCACTACTTCGGTTAGTAGCACTACATTGTCAGTGGCATTACTTGGGGAGTGTCGCCTGATAAGAGAATATTTTAACCCCCCCCCCCACCTCCCCAACAGAACGTGAAATAAAAAACATTTAAATTTTACCTCATAATTCCACCAAAATTATAATAAATAATTTCCGAACTGTGTAGAAAAACCCACCTAAGGGTCATTTTATTCCCTATAACAGCACTGTATGGGCAAATTGTTAAAAATTCCATGGAGCATACTTTATGAGCCTCTTTTGTCTATGACCCACTAAAGCTATTCACTATTCTGTATAACTATGCAATAATACACATCAGTTACAGCGACAGCTAGAACAAGATGAAGAATGAAAATGACGTGTTAAGTGAGAGAAGATTAACCAAAAATAATTTTAAAAGCAATGAAAATAACGCCTCAAAGTCATCTTTATTTCATTCAACAATAAAACAATAAAAAACGAAAAGAAGTTGAACATAGCGACTAGACGGGGTGAGAGATCGAAGCGCACTCGATTGTGAGGATCTTTAAGGCATTGAAAAAAAAAAAAAACAAGAACATTGGTAGTGTATGTCAGTCTAAAATCTCAGGGTAAATAGAAATAAAACTCATTTGTTTGGACACCTACCAAATTTAATTATTAAACAATGTTTAAATGTTCAGTAACCCTCGCCTTCACCTATATCTTTTGTATATATTTAAACAACCATCAATATTAGTAAAAAATAAAGGCAACTTTCGAAAAGTTAATTTTTGTGGCCGTCGGTCAACTTTTATGAAAGTTATAAAAATTAAATTTAGACAGTTATCACTGATACTCATAATGTTTGTGTGTGTGGTTATTATACATATTGTCGTAATATTGAATAATGAGCTCTCTTTTTTATAATTCTAAATTGTAAATTGTAATTTTATTTGTGATAAGCAGCAAAATGAGTTAAGTTGAATGAAATGTATTTTTGTGTGTTTGGTTATTACGGTCGTGTTGTTGGGGGCGGGATTGGGGGTGGGGGAGGGTGCAGACCTTAGAACGTCTCTTAAAAAGTGATAAAATGTCACCACACGCCTTCATCCGAGTTGGATACCCCTGGTATAATTGGTATACGATTATTAACAGTAGTATAGCACAAGTGAATACATATACATTTCTTCCGTAGTAAAAGAGCTAAAAATTCTCATGATAATTTTATAAAGTTAATACTTAAATTTGAATAATAATATTTTTTACTAATTAAAATTAATAATATACTTCTTAGATTTGAAAAAAAAAATGAAAAGAAAAAAGAAATCGCTCAACTCTTTCAAGTGTAGAGGTGAATCATGAAAAGAATTAATTGTTAATTCATTTCATTTGTGTTTAATATGTTCCCTTTCAGAGGAGGAAGTCTCACAGCCCAAGCAGCCAACTGTGAAGGAATTGCCTCGACTTAAATTTAAATTACCGCGTGTTTTATCGGTAATTATTGAGCAGATTTTAAATCACACAATACAGACGCAATAATCTTCTGTACAGAAGGAGCGTCTGTAACATATAAGATAAGATAAGACACACGCGTACCCATTCAACACACACACAATAAGACACACTCATACGCAATTCTCTCACACACACTCTGTCTCACATACACATACCCACGCACTCTCTCACGCACACATTCGCTCACATAGAAAATCACACACACGCTCACTCACACACTCTCACCCACACAATTTCTCACACAGACACACACGCTCACTCACACACTCTCACCCACACAATATCTCACACAGACACACACACGCTCACTCACACACTCTCACCCACACAATATCTCACACAGACACACACGCTCACTCACACACTCTCACCCACACAATATCTCACACAGACACACACACACGCTCACTCACACACTCGCATACACACTCACCCACACAATATCTCACACAGACACACACGCTCACTCACACACTCTCTCACCCACACAATATCTCACTCAGACACACACACGCTCACTCACACACTCGCATACACACTATCACCCACACAATATCTCACACAGACACACACACACACACGCATACACACTCTCACCCACACAATATCTCACACAGACACACACGCTCACTCACACACTCGCATACACACTCTCACCCACACAATATCTCACACAGACACACACGCTCACTCACACACTCACACACACACTCTCATCCACACATCCTCTCACACAGACACACACACACACTCTCTCTCTCTCACACACTCTCTCACACACTCTCTCACACACATACTCTCTCTCACACACATACTCTCACAAAGACACACACACACACACACTCACATATACTTACGAACACAACTTAACTATTTCCAACCGCCAACAGAGGCAGGGCGTCTTGGCCCCTATCCCATGGTTCCTAGAGAGACTGTTCGAGTCATGCCGTTCGTGTCGTTTCGGTCTCCCAATAGATCTGAAAATGCTGGAACGTAAGTCTGCGTTATCTCTGTATGTAGGGTCATTTCACATTTCAGTGACGTGTTTACTAAATATGTTGAGTCTTGTATTTTTTTCTGTGACGATTTATACAATTTAAGTGACGTGTTTGACACTTTTGGTGACGCCAGCGTTAGAAGTTTTTGGTTATCACCGAAGAAATGTGTGAGAACGATGTGAACTTGAAAGATTGTTAGCATTATTCTCAACGAGAGCAACAAAAACAACGACAACAACGTCTTTAATAATAATAATAATATCAATTTGAGAATTAATAAAGCGCTATGTCCTGACTAAACGTTTCATACAACACATTTATAATTTAGCTGTACGAAAAATGAATTAAAAAGGGGTTGGGGGTGGGAGGGCAACTATTGCACCCATTGCTGGCAAATGTGCAAGAATTTAGGTCTGGTAAACTTTTTGATTTTATTTTTGGTCCCATTTTGAAATGAAAGTAAGTTTAAGATATGTGTTCCATTTCATTTTTAATCGATCATTTTAAAGCACAGCGATTTCATCTCATGGTCCCAAGCAGTGGCGTCGTGGGGGGCACCCCGGGTGACTCCAACCCTAGCGACGCCTTTGGTCCAAGTCACTAAGTTTACTTAGAAATGCTGATTTGAAAAGAAACAAAATAATCTTAATATTTAATTTTTTTAAAAATGTATATGCGTCATAAATCTAAACTTTCAGTTAATTATTGCATCTCATGTCTTTATTTAATGTCCGTACTGCAAGATATTTAATTAATGTTTGTATTCCTTTGCATGTCTTCTTTTTTTTTTTTTCCAAGAATCGCCTCTATTCCAGGAATGACGATCTCTCAATATCTCCTCGGCTACTGCCACATCCCACAGAATCGGCTCATCGTCTATAGAAAATGTTACAACAAGCACAAGCCGAAAAACAGCGACACTCTACCTCTGCCGGTTAGTGGCGAAGAGTACATCTTACTTTATCTGTTACAGACGCTCCTTTTATATATATATATAATAGTTATATATAATAATTATATATATATATATTCATATATAAAGAAGATTATTGGGCATTAAGCGTAGCTATGCTTTGTGTCTAGTTCTGCATTCTTATTTGAGTTTTAAATGACACAACACGGCGCTTGCACATTAGAGATTACGTTATGAAGTCTGTGTTTTGTTCACCAACCATTTTTTGTGAAAAGAGTGTGCGTGTGTCCTAGAGTGGTTGGCTTAATGATACAGACCGCATAGGATGAAATGCTTAGAACTTTTTGGAAAACCAAAACGGAATCTGCAGGTCTGACAATTTCCTCAGAGTGAATTCCATAATAGAACTCAGTGAAACCAGGAGACGTTGGCTTAACAAGACCATACAGCTGGCATTGTTTCACTAGAGGTGACTGCCTAATGTGATGGGTGCCACTAAGATGGGGACCACATGTGATGGTTGCCACAAAGACGGGGACCACATGTGATGGGTGCCACAAAGACGGGGACCACATGTGATGGGTGTCACTAAGACGGGGATCACATGTGATGGGTGTCACTAAGATGGGACCACATGTGATGGGTGCCACACCAGATTGTTACTACAAGAGATGGATGCCACCAGAGCTGAAATACTTAAGAGTTTTATATAGAAAAACTTTGAATTGAGATTCGAAACAAAGCTCAGTACGACGAATGTATTGGATTTCTATCTTATATTATTTTGATGTCTTGACAAAAAAAAAAGATGGACGACATATGCTTAAGGTAAAGTCTACGGCATTACTTGACATCGTTCCGCCCCAATTAACATCAACCTAACCCCACCCACCCCAACATTTCAGGTATTTGAAACTGCTCTCCGGGTGATTCTTCTCAACTCCCTCTCAAAGACAGACATCTTTGCCTTGTTCAAGGCCCTCGACATCACAAACACATCAAAGATAGATCTCAAGTTCTTCTCGGCCGTGTGCGCAGTCGCAGAGCGGATTCTATACAGCAGCTACGCGTATGTATTCATGTAAACCCACACTTTAGCGTCCGGAAAGCAAGCCTTCCCTAGATGAGACAAAACAGAGAGTTGCTGCTCTTGTAGGTTTAGAGTTTTGATTATTGCGATTATTCGATGTGATTTTGTTACACTGAATAATTTGGAATGATCCCCTACCCATCTCCAAGCACTATATTGTATTTCTGTTCGCTGACCTTGTCATTCCCAATATTTACTTCTAGGAATCTATTCTTAATGCACCAAAGCGCGGTAATCCGTGGTTTACCTTTTTTTTTTAACCAAAGAGCGGTAATGCGCGACTCGATAGAACTCTCTTTAGAAACAAAATTACTTAAAATAAAAAACCATTCAGTGCGTGATGAACGATGTTTTCGACTTCCGACAATGGCGGCTGTTTCCCTTAAGGCTGCGGCTATTCGGACCTGGGTCCGTATAGCGTATGATTGATATACGGACCCGGGCGGGTTCTGTTATATAAAAGTGTATTCGGAGCCAGCGCTGGTGACAGTATAGTACAATGTACTAGTATTAGTATGGCTAGTAATTAAAATTATGATGTTAATTTCATCGCTAAACCTAACCCACACCCTAAAACCTATCACTAAACCTAACCCACACCCTAAAACCTATCACTAAACCTAACCCACACCCTAAAACTAAACCTAACCCACACCCTAAAACCTAACACTAAACCTAACCCACACCTTAAAACCTATCACTAAACCTAACCAACACCCTAAAACCTATCACTAAACCTAATCTACACCCGCTAAAACCTATCA
>MUZC01000179.1:175558-186860 GCA_002072015.1 Radix auricularia | reverse complement strand
TAGACCATGTCTGTATTCTAACAGAGGCATCTATTAGACCATGTATGTATTCTAACAGAGGCATCTATTACACCATGTTTATATTCTAACAGAGACATCTATGAGACCATGTCTGTATTCTAACAGAGGCATCTATTACACGATGTTTATATTCTAACAGGGGCATCTATTAGACCATGTCTGTATACTAACAGAGGCATCTATTACACCATGTTTATATTCTAACAGAGGCATCTATAAGACCATGTCTGTATTCTAACAGGGGCATCTATAAGACCATGTCTGTATTCTAACAGGGGCATTTATTTTACCATGTCTGTATTTTAACAGGGGCATCTATAAGACCATGTCTGTATTCTAACAAGGGCATCTATAAGAACATGTCTGTATTCTAACAGGGGCATCTATTAGACCATGTCTGTATTCTAACAGGGGCATCTATTAGACCATGTCTGTATTCTAACAGAGACATCTATTAGGCCATGTTTGTATTCTAACAGGGGCATCTATAAAACAATGTCTGTATTCTAACAGGGGCATCTATTACACCATGTCTGTATTCTAACAGGGGCATCTATTACACAATGTCTGTATTCTAACAGGGGCATCTATAAGAATATGTCTGTATTCTAACAAGGGCATCTATAAGACCACGTCTGTATTCTAACAGGGGCATCTATTATACCATGTCTGTATTCTAACAGGGGCATCTATAAGACCATGTCTGTATTCTAACAGGGGCATCTATTAGACCATGTCTGTATTCTTACAGGGGCTTCTATTACACAATGTCTGTATTCTAACAGGGGCATCTATAAGACCATGTCTGTATTCTAACAGGGGAATCTATTACACAATGTCTGTATTCTAACAGGGGCATCTATTACACAATGTCTGTATTCTAACAGGGTCATTTATTATACAATATCAGTATTCTAACAGGGGCATCTATTACACAATGCCTGTATTCTAAAAGGGGCATCTATTACACAATGTCTGTATTCTAAGAGGGGCATCTATTAGACCATGTCTGTATTCTAACAGGGGCATCTATTAGACCATGTCTGTATTTTAACAGGGACATCTATAAGACCATGTCTGTATTCTAACAGGGGCATCTATAGGACAATGTCTGTATTCTAACAGAGGCATCTATTACACCATGTTTATATTCTAACAGAGACATCTATTAGACCATGTCTGTATTCTAACAGGGGCATCTATTAGACCATGTCTGTATTCTAACAGGGGCATCTATTACACCATGTCTGTATTCTCACAGGGGCATCTACAACACCATTGAAGTGTCTCGTGGTAACCTGGAGTACGCTGACTTCAGCGCTCTGAAATGGAAACTCGAAGGCATCAAGATCGACCCGCACCTAACGAGGTTGTTGATTTCTTTAGGCTGAACCATGTCCCCCGTCTGGGCTGAAATTTCTGGCCCAACTTCAACGTTATACATAATTCTTTCATTGAAGATGTCAGCATTGTTAAGTACACGTGACGAAGATGAAGAGGGCGGGGCCGGTGTGGTGAAGTCAAAATAGATTTTCTCAGTCTCAGTTGGCGCGGAATACGTCATTAAAGGCCGGGCTGGCGTTGGTGACTTGAGGGGGCTCCTTTGGTTCACATCATATTTGGAAGATGTTTCAGTACCAGCAGATTAAACCATTAACATCATTTTTGGAAGATGTTTCAGTACCAGCAGATTAAACCATTAACATCATTTTTAGAAGATGTATCTGTACCAGCAGATTAAACCATTAACATTATATTTTGAAGATTAATCGTTAACAGCAGATTAAAACATTAAAATGTGAAAGGGACTCTTAGGATGACGAAAATTGTGTAACATCTTCATCGTTCATAAATACATTTATCTATAGAGAATGTTTGGCTCTTTGGTTGTTTTTGTAATACTAAGTTGTAAAAAGCAAAAAGTCTCCTTTCATGAGTCAAGAGTAACGAAATTTCAAGGGAACTAGGTATATCTCATATATTAAAAATTTATTGTAAGGGATAGTTTCCCTTAAATCTAAAATTATGCAAAAATTTGATCGATTTGAAATTTAGAAAGAAGGACCATGAGCATGTTAATTATACACATAGCAATAAGAAGGACGGTATGCACATCATTAATCATACACATGCCAGTTAGAAAGATTATAATAACGGTTAGTGTGTAGTTACATTTATTGTTAAGTATGAAGACGCTAAACTTAGGGAAATGTCCATCAGCTCTATATCCAGAAAACGCCTCCAACTGAATCTTTTTTTTTTAAAGTAAAATATTATATAACAAAACATGTTTATTTTCACTCAGTCATGAGTCATATGTTCAGTGGGCTTTAGAAAAAAACAGGGCAAAGACTTCCCAAAATATAACTTCCTCTCTAGTCATCCGAGGGTTGCTAAGACTGGTTTTGCATATATGTGCGCAGATGGCTGACAAGACCGATCCTGGCACGGAAAGTTCGGAAACAGAAGGGACATGGGATGAGTGGGTTGTCTCCTGGAGGGTTGACAGCACGGGCCTTTCGGGTTTGCCTCTTCTTTTCTGCGGCGCGTGCACATCCTTGGGACCCCCTTAACATAATTTATTTGAAAAGACTCTAACTCTCTATATTTCAGGAGAAGTGCCGTGATCAAGCTCGAACAGACAGGACAGACATTTCAAATATATATTCGCAATTTCCCGGAGTGATTTGCGTTAAAACCTACTACAGTTTGCCTCCTAAATTTCAGCTCGATTTGATCACGGGAAATGGGTTATAAAAACATGTATAATTTAATGCACGCCGCGCGACAGACTAGCACAAACTTTTAAAGATCGGGCAGAATATATATTTTTTAAAAGCATGGTCACAAAATACGCACCGCGTGACAGGAAAATATTAAAAATGTTGCTCAATAGTATACTGACCATGAGTATAGCAAAAAAATGTTCATTTTATTTGTTACATAGAGATACTTAGAGATATTTAATTACAGTAAATTCAATCGATGTGAATTTTTTATACATCATTTTTTTTTATCTATCAAGCAGACGCCACGTATTAATTTAAAGTATTTAAAAGACAAATTCAATTCAATAAACGTAAAATACATGGAATTTTGCAGAATTCTTGGAATTGTCTTTGTTAGAATAAACGAGTGGATGATTTCGCGTAATTATTGGTTGCTATTTTTAGAAAGTTCCACCGATGAATTCAATGTGAGCCGGTAGCTTCCACATAAGAATTCGAAGTTTAATTATAAACTTGTGTTTAGAGCTATATATAGAGCCTTTATTTAAAAGCGATTTTTGTAATGATAAGTCACACAGCTAATGTTTCGTTTCACTTCAGATTTTCGAAAACGTATTTGAAGTTAAAATATTGAAAGTGCCTTTGAATGAATTACAATGAGATAAAGCTTCATTTAAAAAACATTTCAATACCCGTTTAAAAAAAAAAGTATTGCATGACGACATGAGCGTGCTGTGAGAATTCTAAAAAGGTAACTACTTGCGGTGTACAAGGAAAACTCATCTTGAAGATCTTGATGATTGTTCAGTTGACATTTTAAAAAAATGTGTTAAAGTTAATCAAGCCTAAATATCTGTCTCAACAAATAAAAATACAATCGTTAGTGGAGTCAAACACAGCTGATCACATGTGGACGAAAAAAAGCTTTTCAGGATAATAATAATAATTATTACGACTTTACTAAATTTATTTAAACTTCACTTATTTTTGTAAAAAAATAATCTCTTAAATCATATTAACCCAATAAATTAAACAAATTCGTTATAAAATAATAATAATAAAACGCACATAAATTTTTGAAATGTAAACAATAACCATCAAATGACACGCCGTTGCTAATTGAAATTGTCAACGGATTTAGACCTATATTTAGGTTTCAATGTACAGCTCAAAATGAAAACATATTTCAAACTTATTCCATTCGGAAACACGTTCAAACTTTTTGTAAACCTCGTGTTATGATCGCTGCCTTGCACGCTGACCGATCAGAAAAATATGACGTCATCTGTTATTGCCTTCACATATCTGTCACATACGGGGCTTTCCTGACGTCAACTCATTGAGAAAAACGTCACACGCGAGAGAAGCGCAGCTAAAAAAAATATGGCCGTTGTTAGAGTCTAGAGGCCGGATCATGTGGGCGCAACAAGGACAATGTACTATACTTAATTTATTACTCTGGAAGTAAAAAGTGATGTGTAAACAGCTTGTTGACTATTTTTCATTTTTTGATTCATCTATAAGACCAAGAGGGAGAAGTCAACTTCTATGATCGTTCAGCTGTAAAACTATTTACCTAAACGACTCAAATCTCTCAGTGTAGCACTAAATTAACTAAATAAAGAAGAGAGAAAAAAAAAGCAGAATTCAACATCAAGTTCAGAACCTGTCTTCTTCCAAGTGATTTGTACGGTTGGAAGGGGTTCTAAAATCTTGATTCTTGTACCCCTTTATGGTCCATGGATTTGTTCTATTGAGTCTGGTATGTCTAGATGAAATTTATTTTTTTACAGAAATGAAAGTGTATAAAAGTATCAAACTCTTTTGTATTTCTGAGAAAAGTGGTCGAGCGAACTTGTTTAAAAAAACGAACAAAGATAACGACATATCTATGAAAGTCAGATAATTTCGAGGAATATCTTGATAGCATTGTTTTCTGTGATCTAAGTATTATCATTAACATTAAACAATTTTATTGGAAAATCTAATTGATGGGATTTAGCATAGGCTACACGTGTTGGCAGGGGCACATCAATTGGTAGGCGCCACCGAGGGTAAGCCAAGTATTTTTTACCACCCCTTCCATATAAAATTTTTAAAAAAAATTAATAAAAAAAAAACAACAGTTGATCTAAACTTAAACCCCTTCACAAAACAACACAAACATTATTTTTTTCTTCTAAAAAGAAAAGATAACATAGTTTAAAATAAGTTTAATTATAATAATAATATTTAAAAAAAAATAAGAGTTGCAAATGTTGTTTCTGGAGTATTTTACATCTGATAAGAGTAATTTCTAAAAGCATTTAAGTCTAGCTTGGAAAAACAACACAAATAAAATCTAATAAAACGTTCATACTCTTGATATAAAAACACTTTTATTCTTCCATTCGCAAGAACAAACACAAGCAAATCATTTTTCCTGTCTTCTGGCATCTGAGCGTGGACTGTGTTGCCGCTGTGGAATAAAATGCTGGGCGTGGAAGGGGTTGCAGTGCGTGGAATGGGTTGCGGGCGTGGTATGTGTTACCGGACGTGGAATGGATTGCGGGCGTTGAATGGGTTGCCGGGCGTGGAATGGGTTGCCGGGCGTGGAATGGGTTGCCGGGCGTGGAATGGGTTGCCAGAAAAAAAAAAGCGTAAAACCAAGACACTTATGACACTGCCCACCATAAAATATCACAATAAGTAATCTTTCTGTATTGCAGTATAGTTTACGTCGTATCTTTTCTAAGAGACCCTCCAACTCTTTTGGTTCAGAGTCACTCGTGCGTAGTCATGACTCATCTCTCTCTCTGTCCTCCTCCTCTCTTCCCCCCCCTCTCTCTCCCACTCCACCTTTTCCCAAACAAAACCGTCCAGGTTTAATTTAAACATCTCCCTAGCATGTTTATCCGTAACGTCCTCTGTCTTCAACCACACCTCCCCACCACCCATTCTCCCCCCCCCCCACATCCTCTTCTTTAGGGCGCACTCATACATCTTCGTTGTCCTGCGTCCTGTTCCGTCACATTTCCTCCTGACGGCTACAGCTCCCATCTGACAGATCGTGTCCTGGCGCCTATGTCGTCACAAGATTTCTAAATGTGGCCAACCGTTTAGTATAAATATACACACACGGACTTTAATTTTTGTGTGTATATTAACAGCAAAGATTTATAAATTTACAAGTTAAAAAGAAAAAGATTTCCCTCGTCCCCATTGCGTTTTGGTTCTTATGTAATTCACGTCAACGTTGTTAGTAGACGACTGTGTAAGATTCACTCTACCGTCTCGGGATACTTGCTGCTGTAGTAAACAACAACAACAATGAAGTGGGGAGTGTGTTTGTTCGTGGTGGCGTGCGCTCTAGTCGCGGAGTTTTCACATTGCCAGGTGAGTCTTGAAAACATTCAACAAACAAACAATCACGAAAGCGTGCAAACAAATTTCATTGTTTAGCGTTTTGAGACGCACGGCTCTTAATTACATCTTATTAGATTTAGATGACATCTTATTAGATTTAGGTGACATCTTATTAGATTTAGATATTAGATTTAGATGACATCTCATTAAATTTAGATGACATCTAATTAGATTTAGATGACATCTTATTACATTTAGATATTAGATGACATTTTATTAGATTTAAATGACATCTCATTAGATTTAGATGACATCTCATTAGATTTAGATGACATCTTATTAAATTTAGATGACATCTTATTAGATTTAGATGACATCTCATTAAATTTAGATGACATCTAATTAGATTTAGATGACATCTTATTACATTTAGATATTAGATTTAGATGACATTTTATTAGATTTAAATGACATCTCATTAGATTTAGATGACATCTCATTAGGTTTAGATGACATCTCATTAGATTTAGATGACATCTTATTATATTTAGATGACATTTGATTCAAAGAACGAGCCCGTGGTTCATACCAATGGAGATATTTCGAATGAATATGTGCCTCGTGGTTTTGTAGATAGCCGATTGCTTTTAGATTTATCGTCACAACAAAGTATATTCAGAATTGACCTTTTATAGTAAAACTTAAGACATAATATTTTCTCAAATATTTCTGGTCATGATTATATATCATAATTTTTTTATATTCTTTTGCACTTTAAAAAAAAGTATTTCATTTCTTATTATTTAAATTTTTTTGGGTAGCAATATGTATTTGAAAAATGGTTTTTGGTAGTATTATGTAGGCTTTAATGCAAGAAAAAGATAAAGAGGTTTATTATTTTTTTTCATGGGAAAAAAATTAATCCGTTTAACTCTATTTCTTATAGTAAAAATACTTTTGGTATACGACACAGTGTCAGGAACGGTTTAAGGACGTATACAGAGGTTCTAATGTATCAACATGATGAAGTTCACTGGTGACAAATAACAGTTGCTGGTTGTCATCAGGAACGAACAATCATGCATGGGCCAACAGGTGTAAAGAAAACCAAATTAACCCATCACTTACATTGTCTAGTTTTCAACAGGAAGTTGTCTTACCTCGGCACAAGAAGACGTGTTAAACTACTGGATGATTCAGAGCTGAACACAAATTACATGAGGTCATTTTATTCTAGTCACCACAATTCAGCATTGAAATAATTCAGTTCTCATGTCTTTTATTTCAGGTCACTGACCAATATGGCACTTATCCCGGTCGGGGTCAGGGAAGGGGTCGAGGTGGTGACAGAGATCACGGTAAAGGCGGCGGACGGGGTGAAGGTCGAGGAAGGGGTGAAGGTCGAGGGCGTGGAGGTCACGGCGAGGGACACCCCGTGTTCGGAGAGCCACCCGTGCCAAGGTATAGGCGTGACGCCTCGCCAGCCGGCGTGAGCAGACGCGTGAGACCGGACAGGTCAAACAGCACGCTGTACAGGTGGACGAGGAATTTGGCGGAAAACAGCACTGTGCAGGAGGCAGCATCGTCTCTGAAGTAGGTGGATCTGATTGTGCTACTGTATTTTATCTGTTACAGACGCTCATTATATACAGAAGACTATTGTTCGTGCTATTGTATATGTGTCTACTACTGTACCTGTATCTGCTACTATATCTGTGTCTACTCTTGTATCTGTGTTTCCTAATAAATCTGTGTCTGCTACTGTATCTGTGTCTACTACTATATCTGTGTCTACTGCTATATCTGTGTCTCATACAGAGGCGTCGCTAGGGTTGGTGTCACCAGGGGCGGTAGCTCATGGTGTCACCCGGGGCGGTAGCTCATGGTGTCACCCCCTCATGATTTCATCCAGTGTTTTCCAGTGCCAACTAACGGGAATATATAGAATTTTATGGTCTGGTGTCACCCCCCTGATGGTGTCACCCGGGGCGGCCCGCCCCCTCCGCACCCCCCTAGCGACGCCACTGGTCTCATACTATGTCTGTGTCTACTACTATATCTGTGTCTCATACTATGTCTGTGTCTACTACTATATCTGTGTCTCATACTATGTCTGTGTCTCCTACTGTATCTGTGTCTACTACTGTATCTGTGACTACTACTGTATCTGTGTCTACTACTGTAACTGTGTCTACTAATGTAACTGTGTCTATTACTGTATCTGTGTCTACTACTGTAACTGTGTCTACTAATGTAACTGTGTCTACTACTGTATTTGTGTCTACTACTGTATCTGTGACTACTACTGTATCTTTGTCTGATTCTGTATCTGTGTCTACTACTGTAACTGTGTCTATTACTGTATCTGTGTCTACTACTGTATCTGTGTCTACTACTGTAACTGTGTCTATTACTGTATCTGTGTCTACTACTGTAACTGTGTCTACTAATGTAACTGTGTCTACTACTGTATCTGTGTCTACTACTGTATCTGTGACTACTATTGTATCTGTGACTACTACTGTATCTGTGTCTACTACTGTATCTGTGTCTACTACTGTATCTGTGACTACTACTGTATCTGTGTCTACTACTGTATCTGTGTCTACTACTGTAACTGTGTCTATTACTGTATCTGTGTCTACTACTGTAACTGTGTCTACTACTGTATCTGTGTCTACTACTGTATCTGTGTCTACTACTGTATCTGTGTCTACTACTGTATCTGTATCTACTACTGTAACTGTGTCTATTACTGTATCTGTGTCTACTACTGTAACTGTGTCTACTAATGTAACTGTGTCTACTACTATATCTGTGTCTACTACTGTATCTGTGTCTGATTCTGTATCTGTGTCTACTACTGTATCTGTGTCTACTACTGTAACTGTGTCTACTACTGTATCTGTGTCTACTACTGTATCTGTGTCTGATTCTGTATCTTTGTCTACTACTGTATCTGTGTCTACTACTGTAACTGTGTCTACTACTGTATCTGTGTCTACTACTGTAACTGTGTCTACTAATGTAACTGTGTCTACTAATGTAACTGTGTCTACTACTGTATCTGTGTCTACTACTGTATCTGTGTCTACTACTGTAACTGTGTCTAATAATGTAACTGTGTCTACTACTGTATCTGTGTCTACTAATGTAACTGTGTCTACTAATGTAACTGTGTCTACTACTGTATCTGTGTCTACTACTGTAACTGTGTCTACTACTGTAACTGTGTCTACTAATGTAACTGTGTCTACTACTGTATCTGTGACTACTACTGTATCTTTGGCTGATTCTGTATCTGTGTCTACTACTGTATCTTTGTCTGATTCTGTATCTGTGTCTACTACTGTATCTGTGTCTACTACTGTAACTGTGTCTATTACTGTATCTGTGTCTACTACTGTAACTGTGTCTACTAATGTAACTGTGTCTACTACTGTATCTGTGACTACTACTGTAACTGTGTCTACTACTGTAACTGTGTCTATTACTGTATCTGTGTCTACTACTGTAACTGTGTCTACTAATGTAACTGTATCTACTACTGTATCTGTGACTACTACTGTAACTGTGTCTACTGCTGTATCTGTGTCTATTACTGTATCTGTGTCTACTTCTGTAACTGTGTCTACTAATGTAACTGTGTCTACTACTGTATCTGTGTCTACTACTGTATCTGTGTCTACTACTGTATCTGTGTCTACTACTGTAACTGTGTCTACTACTGTATCTGTGTCTACTACTGTAACTGTGTCTACTACTGTAACTGTGTCTATTACTGTATCTGTGTCTACTACTGTATCTGTGTCTGAAATAATTATCTTCTTTATTAACCAAGCAGGGAGACCACTCTTAATGTGTGCTAGTTATTATTAAAATTTTCTTTTGAGCGTGAGTTTTAAATTTTTAAGTACAAAACAAATATTCTTCTGAATTTAAGAAGATGTTTGGCAATGGAAGCATTTATGTTGAAAGTAAAACAATGAGTTTCGACTTTCACATTATAATCGTCATTTTTTCTTGCCGGCTCTTGGCGGTGTATAATCCCGGATGTGGACAGTGGTGACAGGTTGGGGTGGGTCAAGAGACGTGGTGGGTGTGGTGGGGTTGGGGTGGGGTAAGCTCATAACAAGATTATGTTGAGGGGAAGGGAAGGAATGGAGAAATAAAAAGTCTTTTATTTTAGGGCACGGCTGTAAGAACATCCCATTAAAAATATTGTCTGCTTGTGTGTATGTCAGTGAATGAGTGTGTATATGTGTGTGTATGTTGTTGGATGAGTGTGTATACGTGTGTGTATGTTGTTGGATGAGTGTGTATACGTGTGTGTATGTTGTTGGATGAGTGCGTATACGTGTATGTATGTTGTTGGATGAGTGCGTATACGTGTGTGTATGTTGTTGGATGAGTGTGTATATGTGTGTGTATGTTGTTGGATGAGTGTGTATATGTGTGTGTATGTTGTTGGATGAGTGTGTATATGTGTGTGTGTGTATGTTGTTGGATGAGTGTGTATATGTGTGTGTATGTTGTTGGATGAGTGTGTATATGTGTGTGTATGTTGTTGGATGAGTGTGTATATATGTGTGTATGTTGTTGGATGAGTGTGTATATGTGTGTATGTTGTTGGATGAGTGTGTATATGTGTGTGTATGTTGTTGGATGAGTGTGTATATGTGTGTGTATGTTGTTGGATGAGTGTGTATATGTGTGTTTTAGTTAGTTTTAAGAAGTCGAATGTAATTCCACTCATTAAATCCATCAAGGAACACATGCCTAATGAAAAGACCTCAAAAATATTTTTATCTAACAACTGAAAGTGAGGTGGTAATTTGAAATGTAGTGGTAGTTTTCACTGTTACATTGCTCGTTATGTTGGCACAACTTTGGTAGAAGCTACTTATTTCTTTCATTGTTAGCTATGGTGAGGACTGACGACTACCTGACCGCAGTGGCGTAGCTAGGGGAGGGGGTCTAAATTTGAAAGTCCCCCGGGCCCCCACTTGACGGGGGCCCCCAAAGGAGTGTCCGAACTTTTTCTGTGCATTAAAAATTAAATATTACGCCATCAGCCAAAGTTACCCGAAAGAGGCCAAACATCCCGAGCCCCCAAAGAGGCCAAGCCCCCAGGCCCCCAAAAAGGCCAAGCCCCCCGGGCCCCCAAAAGGCCAAGCCCCCGGGCCCCAAAAAGGCCAAGCCCCCGG
>MUZC01000179.1:152683-167606 GCA_002072015.1 Radix auricularia | reverse complement strand
TCCACGATGGTAGCAGGTGAAAACATATTTAAAATATCCCTTACTGGGGGCCAGGGGCCCAAATATAGTTTTTAATGCACTCACTCACACAATCATACCTAATTCTTCAACTTCCGGTGTAGGCAGGAGCATGAAAATATGGGAAGTTGTTGAGTAGGCCTACCCTCTCACGACGAAAAGGAAATTTAAAATTCCAAATTGTGTGGAGCCGGGGTCGTCCCAAAAACTATTTCTCTTTACCTGTAAAAATTGAAAATCACTAATTGTCCTTTTTGACGAGTATGTAGAACTTTAAATTTTGGGAACTTGTTGAGTACACATCTTCGATGGTAACAGGTGAATATATATTTAAATTATCACTATCTGCATGCCGGAGGCACCACTGTAGTTTTTCTATTAAATGAGCTATTAAAAACTTAAAATTACTGCTTCTTCCATTTTCTGTGTAGGTAAAAGTATAAAGGCTTTTGTAGTTGTTTTGTAACAGCCCGCGATGGTAATAAGGAAAATAATTATATAAATTTTTACAATTTTCACTCATGGGTGGCCGGGAGCCCTAAACCTTTTTTCCCCTAAAATTGGCTATATAAATCTAAATCAACACTAATTCTCCAATCTTCCATGTAGGTAGAAGCTTGGAATTTTGGAAAGTTATTGAGTACACTCCCGCGATGGTAAGAGGCAAAAAATATTAAATCCTTTCTCACTAGGGGGACGATTGCCAAAATATAGGTTTTTTCTCATAATGAGCTATATAAAATAACTGAAATCCTTATTTACCGCAGCAAAGCGCGGGTAAATTGCTAGTTGATAATAAATGGAAGCAGCGGACGTTATGACTATGACACATTTTTACTGTAGAAATGTTAAAAAATGAGGCCGAAATTAGAAAGAAATCATGTGCAATGAGTTAAGAAAGTTGAAAATAAAATTAAAATAAAGAAACAGACAAATAAAAACAAACACACACACACACACACACACACACACACACACACACACAGACTTTTGTCATATAATACGTTATATTAATATAAAATATTTGAACTTTGCACACTATAGTTAACTTTACTTTCGCCATGTAAGTCTGTACTTCTATGAAGGTCTTTATGTCTCTTCGCTCGCATGGTTAAAAGTTAACGTTAATCAGTTATGGAATGTTTTAAATGGATCTTGACTTCTGTCCTCCAGAGTCTATAGGTAGTTACAACAAAATTGACTTCGATGTCGTCCAGACCCATCATTATTTTTGTGAAGCAAGTATTTCAATGATAGTCACGTCTGTTGTACTCCTCTGTTTTTGTTCGCTGATTTCTCTGTGAAGTAGAGAAACAAGGTTTAAAAACAACACTATTTTATTTCATTCAGGGACACACGGAGAAAATAGATGGATTGAGCCAATCATTATTGCAGACAACATTGTTAACAATTTTCAGCCCAATTTTCTACCTTTCAGCCAGAGGCGTCACTGGGGTTGGTGTCACCCGGGGCGGTAGCTCATGGTGTCACCCCCTCATGATTTAATCCATAGAACTGCTCCGTGTTTTCCAGTGCCAAATAACGGGAATATATAGAATTTTATGGTCTGGTGTCACCCCCTTGATGGTGTCACCGGGGCGGCCCGCCCCCTCCGCACCCCCCTAGCGACGCCACTGCTTTCAGCAACTTTGCAGATTTGCTTAATTAAGTAAAGGAAGTAGAAGTTGTAACAAAATTTAGAATGAAAAAAAAATTAATAAAATGACATAGATTCTGACATAAACTGGTCGAGCGATGAACACGTGACTGTTGGAGGGGAAACAACCTTGCCTCTAATTGAACGCCAATTTCACGTTCGGAGACAGCGATTGGTTGAACCTGGGCGTAGATATGGGTCACAGGCGTCTGTAGGTGAAAGCATGTCTATTTGTGACTCGTAAAAACGGAGGAGTCTGGGATACTCACCATCTCTTGTCTGCTATACATTGACACATTATCGAGGGTTACGGGCTATCTGTGAAAGCTGACGACAAACAAGATATTTTTGTCATAACTCTCACAGTGATAGGCTAGTCCATGGTAATGTAGGTAAGGCCATGGTAATGTACGTAAGGCCATGGTAATGTAGGTAAGGCCATGGTAATGTAGGCTAGGCAATGGTAATGTAGGCAAGGCCATGGTAATGTAGGCTAGTCCATGGTAATGTAGGCTAGTTCATGGTAATGTAGGCTAGTCTATGGTAATGTAGGCTAGTCCATGGTAATGTAGGCTAGTCTATGGTAATGTAGGCTAGTCCATGGAAATGTAGGCTAGTCTATGGTAATGTAGGCTAGTCTATGGTAATGTAGGCTAGTCTATGGTAATGTAGGCTAGTCTATGGTAATGTAGAGGCTAGTCTATGGTAATGTAGGCTAGTCTATGGTAATGTAGGCTAGTCTATGGTAATGTAGGCTAGTCTATGGTAAAGTAGGCTAGTCTATGGTAATGTAGGCTAGTCTATGGTAATGTAGGCTAGTCTATGGTAATGTAGGCTAGTTCATGGTAATGTAGGCTAGTCTATGGTAATGTAGGCTAGGCCATGGTAATGTAGGCTAGTCTATGGTAATGTAGACTAGTCCATGGTAATGTAGGCTAGGCCATGGTAATGTAGGCTAGGCCATGGTAATGTAGGCTAGGCCATGGTAATGTAGGCTAGTCCATGGTAATGTAGGCTAGACCATGGTAATGTAGGCTAGTCTATGGTAATGTAGGCTAGTCCGTGATAATGTAGGCTAGTCTATGGTAATGTAGGCTAGTCCATGGTAATGTAGGCTAGTCTATGGTAATGTAGGCTAGTCTGTGGTAATGTAGGCTAGTCCATGGTAATGTAGGCTAGTCCATGGTAATGTAGGCTAGTCCATGGTAATTTAGGCTAGTTCATGGTAATGTAGGCTAGTTCATGGTAATGTAGGCTAGGCCATGGTAATGTAGGCTAGGCCATGGTAATGTAGGCTAGTCCATGGTAATGTAGGCTAGGCCATGGTAATGTAGGTAAGTCCATGGTAATGTAAGCTAGTCCATGGTAATGTAGGCTAGTTCATGGTAATGTAGGCTAGGCCATGGTAATGTAGGCTAGTTCATGGTAATGTAGGCTAGTCCGTGGTAATGTAGGCTAGTCCATGGTAATGTAGGCTAGTCCGTGGTAATGTAGGCTAGTCCATGGTAATGTAGGCTAGTCCATGGTAATTTAGGCTAGTTCATGGTAATGTAGGCTAGGCCATGGTAATGTAGGCTAGTCTATGGTAATGTAGGCTAGTCCATGGTAATTTAGGCTAGTTCATGGTAATGTAGGCTAGTTCATGGTAATGTAGGCTAGGCCATGGTTATGTAGGCTAGTCTATGGTAATGTAGGCTAGTCCGTGGTAATGTAGGCTAGTCCATGGTAATGTAGGCTAGTCTATGGTTATGTAGGCTAGTCCATGGTAACGTAGGCTAGTTCATGGTAATGTAGGCTAGTTCATGGTAATGTAGGCTAGTCCATGGTAATGTAGGCTAGTTCATGGTAATGTAGGCTAGCTCATGGTAATGTAGGCTAGTCCGTGGTAATGTCCCATAATGGTGTTTAGGGAAAGAATGAGTATCCATAAAGTATTAACCTAATATTTTAAAGCAGTTTTATTAATCGTGGATACAGCATGCTGAGTTCTTGATCTAGTACAGTGGTTCTCAAAGTACCCCAGGGGTCCACGCTACAATTCAGGGGGTCCGTGGAAAATTAAATGTGATTTTGGGGTCCCCATGTTTCATATAAAATTATACAATTGTGATCCATTTTTATTATTGTGGAAATTAAAATAAAAGAGAATCAATAAAATACTATGTCACTTATTTTTCTACTAATAAATACCATCTTAGGTCATAAAATATATTTTTTTTTTACCTAGAAAAGGAAGTAGAACTACCGTAATTTCTACAGCTATCACCAGTCAAAATAATTTGTTTATTGAAAGGTCCAGTTTGGTGAGTAAGAAATGGGGAATTCATATATAGTAAGTCACACTAATACATTTTGTAACAAGAATCAAAGAGGAATGCAAGGTTGGGTAATTCTTTATGTTTCAGGAAGTGATAGATCTATTTATCTAAATTAATTGTATCTCTATCACCGCTTTTATTTCCAAATAACTTTACTGCAGCATTTCACTGAAAAGTTTACTAATTTTTGACAGTGGTTTGTTACAATAGTTAAGAGCGAGTGAGCCGAAGAAATCTTGCCGACAATACAACTTATGCCGAATAAAGATGCAAAATACTTAGGAATTATAATACATGAGAAACTATCATGGAATCCCCATGTCAATGAAGTTAATAAAAAAAAAACCGAACAAAACCTTAGGTTTTATAAAAAGAAACTTTTACAAATGTAATAAAGATATAAAACTAAAATGCTACCTCACCCTGGTGAGACCTATACTAGAATATGCATTTTCTGTATGGGACCCATCCACCAAAGAAAATATTGATAAACTAGAACAAATAATTCAAAAAAGAGCTGCCGGATTCATTACTGGAGAATATTCAAAATTCCTAAGATTAACACCATTGGTTAAGTCATTAAACCTTGAAACACTAGAGGATAGAAGAACCAAAAGTAAATTAGTAATTATACATAAAGCAATTAATTTTAATTTAGAAATACAACACAAAGATAACTTAATGCAACCCTCAAATAGCCATAAGGATAAAAACACCTTTCTTAACCCGTATTCAAGAACAAACACATACAAGTTTTAGTTCTTCCCGTTCGGTATTCGGGCGTTGAATGGGTTGCCTGAAGAAACCAGGAAGGCCAACACTTTATCATCATTTAAAACTCTAATAAGAATACAGGACTAAACACAAACGTAGGAAGCAAAAATCTTCTGTACAGAAGGAGCGTCTGTAACTTATAAGATAAGATCAGATAATACAGAGATGTTTAATATTTAAGGTATGGCTTAATGATTAATTTTTCGAAACTGATAAGAAAGGTGAAACATTATTTACTGAATTAAAACGATTAGTTTGAAGATAAAGCTATACCATTGTCTTGGCGCATTTAAAACAAACTGTATCGACTGTAGTTTCAGTTCATAGTGTCATTCATAAAAATCATTTATTCGCAAAAAAAAATTATATATATATATATATATATATATTAGGAAAAGTTTGCATGGATCACTAAATTATGTCATTAGAGAAGTCAGCGGCGTAGCGTGTGTATGTGCCTCCCGGGGCAGAACCAAAATTTGCCGCTCCCCCCCCCCCCCCCCCCCNCCCACGGAAAAAAAATGTTGACGTTGTAAAGTAAAGATGGTTTTTTAGTAGAAAGTAATAATGGCACTGTAACAGAGATAAAAAGAAAAGCTTTATTTCTTTAATAAAATTAAAATTTTCTGTTTTTTCTGATTGCACCCTCTTTAGTGTATCAATGTTTGCAGCCTTGCCATGCTCAATAGCCAAAATTGAAATAGATATAGATTAGAAAATTTTGGCGTAATCGTAATCGTTATTGCTTGCAATTAATTTTTCATTAACATAATTTAAGAGAAGTTATTTTAAGACCTTGCATTGGTAGAGCAATGTTCAATTTTTTTAAATAATATTTAGGCAAGGTAACTTGGAGCCTTAAAATCTTGATAAACTTTTATAAATCAAGTGGTCTTAAATTTATTAATTTTTTTTTAACCCGTGGCGTAAAATAGTCTTTGCTTGTCGATGTCATTTGAATACTCCAACTTAAAGGCAACATTTCAAAGTCCAGCAGATTGCCTGGTGCACAAAAATTGTATCTGTTTTTCTAAATTCTACATACCTGCAAAAATCTCACATGAGTTTCCACAGTAATCTCATCTTATGAATAATAGAACTTTCTTCTCAACTGTTTTTCTAAATAAAATGGAAACATATTTTGGATCACCAAAATTTGCTATTTGGTACTTTAACTTGAAAGATTCGATAAAAGGATGAGGTATCCACATAAAATGTTATCAAATGTCAAAGTAGCATTTAAGTATTCCATTAATTTCTCTGCGAGCAACATCTGCTAAGCATGTTTCCCTAGCACTATAAATTTATAAATTATTTCGGGCTTCTTTGACATAGACTCGAAAATAAAAAGATTTTATTGTGACTAGCAAAGTTCCTGCGTCTGTTGGACACATGAGCTTATTCTTTCTGCCTCTGTCGTTTTTCTATAGCTTTCAAATAATCTCAAAATGGCCTTATGGTATATTCACTATTTTGTATCCCGAAGCCTTGCTTGTAAAGTATTAGATATTCCAAACGGTTATTTGCATGAATAAGAAAGCGTAACAACGTTCTAGAATACTCAAATAGATAATTCGTTTCAGTTGGATTATCATGTAAACAGATAACATTAAATGAACTGTTGGAGCAAGATTTGACAGTGAGATTTTCTGTTATTGCGTCTTTTTTAAACGCCTGTATACTTTCCAGCCATTCCTCTGCAGTCCATTATTTAAGTTCATCATTTATTAAAACCATTTCAGAAATGTAAGCAGGTTCAAATTTACTTCTATGAAATATTTTAAGAATTATACAATTGCTTCTTCTTTATTTTCAATCGTCACAAATCCCATAACTGGACTTGTTTAATGATTATGTGAAAAATATGAAGAGCTATCAAATACAATATAACACTATTGGGTATCTTGTTCCCGAAAAAAATATGATTTTTCACGATCTATATCCTTTAAAATTGATATCAGCTCAGTTTGAATTTTAGATGACATTTTTTAAAAACTTTTTTTTTTTCACACAATCTTCTGGAATTGCTCGTTCGCACTTGGCAAACTAATGCATTAATTCCAGAATATTGTCTTTATTTGCAATAGTATTGCCCTCTCTGTGACCGAAAAAAACCCCAACACATTTAATATTGCCGGGATTTAATAATGTCGAAAATTCTAACAAAAACGTCCTGCCACTTTGTTTTTTTCTTTCTTTTTACAACCTATTGTTGTTTTTTTTGTCATCTCTTCCCCCCCCCATTTCTGATCCTTTCCAATTTAAAAAAAAAAACAACTTAGGAAATGTAATGTGTTACTGGGTGGCTACGTTTGCATATATGGGTGCAAAGTTTTAATTTTTTTAAATAAGCAATTTTGTTAATTATATTTGTTGATGCTTCAAATCAAAAGACATAAAAATAATAATGTTTTGGTAGAATAAACCATGTAAGTATTTTTTTCCAGTAGCTATATTAAAGTGAAAATCAAACTTGAATCAATTATATATACCAATTAACAATTAATAATCAAATGCAGAAAATATATGTGAAACAAATATTAAAATAATTTAAATATCTAGGGGAAAAATCTTACAACGGGAGAATGTTGTTAAAAAAAAAAAAAAGATAATTCTTGACTTATTTGCCGTAGTTAAAATATAAAACATTGACCCGTTCATACTGTCATAGTCAAGACAATCAGCCGTTCATACTGTAATAGTTAAGACAATGAGCCGTTCATACTGTCATAGTTATAAGACAATGTGCCGTTCATACTGTCATAGTTATAAGATATAGATCCATTCATACTGTCATAGTTAAGACAATGATCCGTTCATACTGTCATAGTCAAGACAATCAGCCGTTCATACTGTCATAGTTATAAGACAATGAGCCGTTCATACTGTCATAGTTAAGACAATGAGCCGTTCATACTGTCATAGTTATAAGACAATGAGCCGTTCATACTGTCATAGTCAAGACAATGAGCCGTTCATATTGTCATAGTTAAGTTAATAAAATCATTATTAAATGTAAAAAATCTAGTTTAGTTTTCAATGTGTGCAAGCAGCGAGCTTTCCAAATTTAAATATTATTTTGTCACCGGGTTTGCTTTAATTTACAAACTTCTAGATTCTAGATACATTAATTATCGGTAACATCCACATTTCACGGTCTGCATTGTGACTGGTTACTGTGGCTAAAAGCTTACATGGCGTTAAATTATTTAGAATATGGTTTGTTGCTCACGTTCATACAACTCTCCGTTTGATTTTTTTTTTTTAATAAAATAAAGAACTTAAACAAAATTCAACGAAACATTATTGTTCGTATGTCTTAATAAGCGTGAGAAGTTTTTATTCCCGTATGTCTGCACATTTTTGTAACGGAGGGGCATTTCCGGGTAGACAATAAATTTGCTTGGTCTCAACTTCGCTATCATCATTTAACCCCGGTGGAAGAAGTCCTGTTTTAGTTTTCTTTTCTGTTGAATACCCCGAGCTCGCATCCCCGATAATATTTCATGCATGTTAATATAGTCTCAGCATTTTTTTCATTTTCATGTTTGCTAAAAATATAGAACTTGACCGCCTCCCCTCTGCATACAGGCTCGTCATGGATTTCAACTAATTTGACTCGTCAACACATTTAAAAAAAAACAACAACCCACACACAGAGAGAAAAGTCTAGTGCTTCCAGCTCTAATGATGTCACATGCGCCTAATGATGTCAGGACAGTATACGTCACCTGTGTTCACTGGAGTAGCAGAGCTTCTCCCAATAAGTCTTCATCCATACAAGGCGTATCCCATGAGAGGGCAAGAGTATACAAGAAATGTGAGATAATAAGACCTAATTTTATTTCCTGAAACCATATGAAATAAATCAACATGTAAGTAAATCAATTTATTGTTGAAAGTTCGGACAAAAGTTCAGACCAGTTATAAAAACTTTATTTCATGTTACAGCTCAAACCGGAAATTCATTTTGCACTTTCACCTTTAAGTCTTCTGTAGTTATGTAACTAAAACTATCAACGGTGAGAACTAAAAATAGGTACATGACGTCACTGTCACATGATTGGAGTTAGTGTTGTTACTTTTATATACTTAATCATCACAACACTTTTTTACGATTAGAAATCATAAATATGTAAATTTCAACTTTGAACACACACACACACACAATCAACAGTATTCAAAAGTAGCTGACCAGTGCATTATGATGTATTTGACAGGGCGCCACCAAAGCTAACGTGACAGTTCAACTATACGCCCCTGGCAGCCATCATAATAGGTTGTCCTCACCCCCGTTTCCCACGACCTATGGTCACTGGACTATAAATTGGTGAACGCTCAAGCGTCTTGGCCTGCAGTGCCGGGGCTAGAGGTCAATTTCAAACTGAGTCAGAGTGATTTGAAAAACTTTTTTTGGACGAAATAACATGAAATGTCACCTTTACAGAGTCATTTAAAACACTGAGAAATTTTTGTTAAAAAGTTAAATATTTTAACACATGTACTAACAAGATATTTTTTAAAAAATAGAATAGAAATCAATATAATGCGTTTTGTTCATTATTAAGTTAGTAAGTCATTGTGTATTTGTTTTTTTTTAAAGATTCAATCATTGATTGTTACCAATGTTGAAGTCAATGAACGAGGATCACAAACTTTCTTAAAAGTAATCTTGGTGTTGACATTTGACTGACCAATGCCATGTCGTTCTACGGGATAAAACCCCCGCATGTCCCACAGTGGCTGGTGCTGCTGTGTCTGGGCTCAATCTTTGCCAACGTCCGGGCATGGACAAGAGACGGATTTATGTGAGTATTTTGATTGTGTGATGTAGCCAATATAGCAATAGACCTACGGTGTTTTTATATTTGATGTAGCCAATATAGCAGTAGACCTACAGTGTTTTTATGTGTTATGTAGCCAGTTTAGCAGTAGACATACAGTGTTTTTATGTGTGATGTAGCCAATATAGCAGTAGACATACAGTGTTTATATATGTTATGTAGCCAATATAGCAGTAGACATACAGTGTTTATATATGTTATGTAGCCAATATAGCAGTAGACATACAGTGTTTTTATGTGTTATGTAGCCAATATAGCAGTAGACATACAGTGTTTTTATGTGTTATGTAGCCATAGCAGTAGACATACAGTGTTTTTATGTGTGATGTAGCCAATATAGCAGTAGACATACAGTGTTTTTATGTGTGATGTAGCCATAGCAGTAGACATACAGTGTTTTTATGTGTGATGTAGCCATAGCAGTAGACATACAGTGTTTTTATGTGTTATGTAGCCAATATAGCAGTAGACATACAGTGTTTTTATGTGTGATGTAGCCAATATAGCAGTAGACATACAGTGTTTTTATGTGTTATGTAGCCAATATAGCAGTAGACATACAGTGTTTTCATTTCCACAACAAAATACATGTACAACAAATTTAATACCCGATACCTTTTTTTTACACACAATTAACAAGACACCTAATGAGCTCTTCTCTTAGGATAATAAATCACCTACATAGTGCCCAGATAGAGAACAAATCATGTATTCATAAATCTTTCATTTTCCTTAGAATGTTCCCTTTAACTGCGCGGCCGCACAGTAGTTTAGAATTACCTCACAGCAAATTTTTTTTAAAAATACAGCACGAAAAATGTATGCGGTGTGACTTAGCACTTAGCGCACGAGTTCATTTAATTTACACACGGACCAACGAATCTTAAAGAGAACATTTCTACCCTACCCACCGTCGACACAGGCCGTAACATTAAAATTTAAAACATTATCGTTATTTTTTCCAAAACAAAGTATATTAAAAAAACAACAACACACATTTCTTTCAATATCATTACGGTTTTAACCAAATAAATCCACCGTTTAGTTTCCCGTTGTGAACATTACCCTGTGTGCAGCGTTGAGCCAATCGCGTGTAGTTGTCAACGAACTGTTTCCACAGTGAGAGCATAGTCTCAGAGTACCAGAAGTACGACCAGGCAGGGCGAGCAGACACCACGAGGGATGGACTCATCACTGACGCCGAGTTTGCCTACAACCTCTACAACCAAGCTGACGCACAGGGGAACAACGGTAGGAAACGAAAGTTATAGGACGAAATTGGAGATGTTTGGGCCAGGGTATTTTACGTCTCTGAAAGGATAGGGAGCATTAATTATAATTGTTGAGTTAAATATTATAGACATTGTTTTGTTGATTAAAAAAACAAAAACACATTTTTGGGAGAACCTCTAAAAAATTAAACAAGATATGGGTGTTAGTCTTAATAGAACTAATCTATACACTATTCTATTCTATAGAAATGTGGATTTCTATTTTAATGTGTCATTTTACAATAGAATTATGATTTAAAGATTGGACTTTTTTTTTTTATAGAAGTTTATAACATTTTATGAAGGTAAAGAGAGACTTTAGTAAATTTTATATATGTTGTAAGTTAGGTGTCTTTCTAAAAAGATATGAATATTAACCTATCTGTGCATTAAATGGAAAGTATGATTTAATCTAACCAAATACGGTGCCAATGGCTCCCCTGCAACTTGGCGCCCTTGCACCTTGGCACCCCTGCACCTTGGCACCCCTGCACCTTGACGCCCCTGCACCTTGGCACCCCTGCACCTTGGCGCCCTTGCACCTTGGCGCCCCTGCACCTTGGCACCCCTGCACCTTGGCGCCCCTACACCTTGGCGCCCATGCACCTTGGCACCCCTGCACCTTGACGCCCCTGCCCCTTGGCACCCCTACACCTTGGCGCCCCTGCACCTTGGCGCCCCTACATCTTGGTGCCCTTGCACCTTGGCGCCTTGGGACATATGTACACCCTACCCCTACTATCTGTGTCACTGGTTTTAAGTTAACCAATGTTAGTTGTATGGCATCGATTTGAATGGATACAGTTCTATTGATTTAAAGTATGTCACGTCACGCGTCATTTATTCTCTGGCGCATCGATGAACGATCACAATTCTTTTCTTGGTGAATTATAGTAACTCATTCTGTAAACTGTTTATTATTTCAATATTTTGGAGCGCGGTGAATAGGGGGCTGAGGTAAGGGTGTCCAGACGAGAGCTTTGGGTGAAGTAGAGCGTAGATATGTGTAACTCGATCTTTAGTTGAGCTCCAATTCTAACATATCTCTTGTGGTAAACACGCCGCTACTGCATTATGTGTGTAGTTGGTTGTCAAATAATTGACAAATAATCACATTGATACGTGTACACACTACTGACGTCTGCCGTTGGCACCCCCACCCCTCCCAGATAACCAGGTGTCACGTGACGAGTTCCTCGACTACTACACCCACAACTACAACGTAAGCTCTGAGCTGGCCACGCTCATGTTCGACTCACTCAATGACCCCAGCAACGGAGATGACGTCATCAAGCCCAATGACGTGTCCCTTTCATCCTTTTCCGGTAGAAGTAAGTTCCGACTCGTCGCTTTCTTCTGGTGTAGATTAGAATATTTATAATCGTCTTATGGTTGTAAGAAATTTCCCCCATATTAACATTTGCCATAACCGTATAACTTATTGTTTTTTTATCATGTTATCTTTTACCATATCCAAGTTAAGCGTTTGTGGTGATCGCACTGCGTCTGTATGACTTTACACCTGTCCAGAGCATAGTGAAAATGTATGTACACATATTTCTTTGAGGCCAATTATTTTGTTCTTTACTCCAGAGTTCGCGACGGTCAACGAGTACAGGTCAGGACTAGAGAAGGTAAACATGGTGAACTGGGGCGGTGGCTCTGTGGCTCTGTGGCTCTGTTCACTTTGTGTCATATAATTACTAGTAAAAAAAAACGTTTCCAGTAATTAAAAAATACATACGATTTTTATTTTACTAATATATTTTCATCTATCGGGCCGGGGGCCGTCCATAAAGTACGTCTCGCTATTTCTAAAAATTTGTAACTACCCCCCCCCCCCGACACAAACTGTCACAAATCTTCCCTTAACAGTACATCTCACTTTCCAACAATGTTTTTTAATTAACAAAAAAATAAAAAAAATTAATATAACAAACCGTGACGTCACATATGGCTGGACCACAATCCCCTATCACAAACTGTCACACTTTCTTACACCCCCCTCCCCCACGCTGGAGCGTGACGTACTTTATGGACGGCTCTTATGAGCACATTTCGAACATGAAAATGTCGCAGACACTTCTGACATATGCTGACAATGAAACCCATCAAAGTGTTACTTTATATTTATTGAACCATTGAGCTGGAAACACTCATTACGTCACACTGGCTCACACATGACACAATCTTATCACTTCAAGATTTACTAGCAATTGTAAATACATTTCTAAAACATACTTTACATATTGTAAATACAATTTCTAAAACATCCTTCACATATTGTAAATACAATTTCTAAAACACACCTCACATATTCCTAATCTCGATGCGTCCTGTTTTAACATATTAGCCATTTATTGGAAGGGGTTCGCTACACACCAAAGTTCTTAGTGGGTGAACACATTTCTTTTCTACCTAGAACCTGAATTCTTAACACAAACCATTAAATCTTAAAGATGTAAGATACATAAACATAACGAACACTTTGTTTTGTGTTCAAACAGTGGATTAGACGGTCGGCAGACAAGCTCTATACGATCCTTATGTCACCACACATGTAAGTTACCTGTGCTAATGTCTTTGAAGATGTGGAAATATAGAAAAAAATATATATTTGTCAATAATAATAATGATGATAATAATAATAATAATAATAATAATAATAATAAGAATAATAATAATAAGAATAGCAATAAAATAATTGTAATAAATAAAAAGTTAAAAAATTAAATGAGGGGAAGATGGTGTATTTACAATTTTCGGGACACATTTAAAATAAAAGACTTTACAAATTTCATTCATAATTTTAAAATTTCATATGCAGCCCCGTCATTCACATTACTCTTAATACTATTTTCAAAAACATAGAATCGATACCAGAGGTGAGCCCGAGATTAGATTCAACGTCATTGTTGACAGCATCGATACCAACAAGGACAATATTCTGACACTTGGCGAGCTGAATGAGGAGCTACAGCGTATCGGTTCTAACGGTGAGCAATTACTGTAGACAGGTTTAAATCTTTACCACGATTACATGCTATACTAGATTTGTTTCAATCTCTTCTTTGATTTTGTAAGCAGCTTCCAAGGTGCTAGGTTATATAAGTGAATTAGGAGTTTAGGAGTAATACCCGCTCACAAAAATCCGGACTTTCAAAATTCAATGTTTTAAAAACATTCAGTATAGTAAAGTGGATTAAAAAATACGACAAAAAATATTTAAACGTTGATTTAGTGTCTGAATTGCAACAAAATACTTGCCCATGTCCACAGCCTCCATCCATTTAATGCATTTATTTTAGTTTAAGCAGCGGGTAGTGTTACCACAAAGCCACAAAGTATGAACTATTTTGTTCTTTGGAGCAGAGTGAGTCACAATCCGACAACATTTATATGGCTAGGGCCGTCAAGAAACGCCCCACTACTTTCACCAAAAATCTACCGATAGCTGCTATTGCCACACAACTGGCCCTGTAGACCCCTCGTATTTCTCCGACACGAGATATACAAACGGTTAAATTACTTAATACATCCTCCATCGTAAAAAATTTCTTAAAGAAATAACGAAATCAAAATAAGTTTATTTTTGTAACTAAGATCTACTTGTAACTCCGTTGGTGCTAAGGGAGTGGGGTGGGGGGAGCACAGGGATGATAGTGATCGACATACTTAAAAAAAAGTTTTTTACGTCACCTATACATATCATTCCCAGAGTTCCTTCATCTGACGTGTGTCCTCATTGCTGTCTCACACTAAACACATTTTTATTGTTTAACAAACTCATCTATTTATACCACATGTATTTTTTAAAATCATTCACAGTATACATATGTAAATCCTATCTCTTAGTCTACACAATCATTCCAGTTTCATTTGTCTTGTGTTTCGTTTATATTAAAAATAAATAAAATACCTAAAGTTGTCTATCACATTCACCTAATGACGACCTCTATGCCATGTGTCCTCATGATGACCTCTATGTCGTGTGTCCTCATGACGACCTCTATGCCATGTGTCCTCATGATGACCTCTATG
>MUZC01000179.1:123234-147628 GCA_002072015.1 Radix auricularia | reverse complement strand
TGTGTCCTCATGATGACCTCTATGTCGTGTGTCCTCACGATGACCTCTATGTCGTGTGTCCTCATGATGACCTCTATGTCGTGTGTCCTCAGCCCCAGTGAGACGCAGAGAATGGGTCAGGAGGAACACACAGAGGTATGGGGCTGACCCCATCACGGCCAATCTCGTGTTCGATTACTGGGACCGGGACGGTGATCTGTCCCTGACGTCACGTGACCTTCAGTACATGAATGATGACATGGATCTCAATGGTGAGGAGTGAGGGATGGCATTTATGACGTCTTATCTCGTTAAAATAAATCATAACTTAAATAATTTATTCCGAAATAGTACAATTTTTATATATTCCAAGTAAACCATTCATGAACATGTTCTCAGTCTTGTGCCTATGACATTGTAAAATAAACTCTAGCTCATACTCATGGCATCTTTACTTCACGAATCATTGGAAGCGTAAACAATAAGGACTGATATTGGCATAGGCACAAACAAACACGGCCAGATAAGATCGGCTTAGTAGGAATGTGAAACTCAAGTTTGCGTGGCCACTGGTCCGTGACTAAGAACGTCTGTTGATACAGATGGACTGTGAGTACGGCGGGAATAACAATAGGAGTGGTAGGAGCACGTGAAGGGGGAATTAAAAGTGTGGTTATCAGCGTCAAGATATTGTTATGACTCGGAGAAATTAATGTGTCAATTTTTTACGTACAATACAGAAACTGATAATCATAAAAACTCCAACAAGTGGCAAATCTTCATAAATTATATTGATGAACTGAACTTATAGAGTGTTGCTCTATAACTCGGAGTGAATAAATACTGTGTTACGCACCAATCCAAAGCTCTATCGGCGCTGTAACATATTTTCATGCATATTATCCATGGGTTATACCATATTTCATAAAACCCACAACCCCCCCCCCTTGCGGGGTATCTCCGTGAGTGGGCTATCTGAAATTTTTTTTTTTTACTCAACAATGCATCAATGGCCACTATTTCTTGCAAAACACGAATATATAATTTGATACTAAGATAGGTATATAAGCGTGGGTGGGTTATCTGAGATACTAAGATAGGTATATAAGCGTGGGTGGGTTATCTGAATTTTTTTTTACTCAATCCATCAATGGAGCTATTTCTTTCAAAACACGAATGAATATAAAATTTGATACTAAGGTAGTGCGAGATATAAGCATGGGTGGGTTATCTGCGCATGCGGGTAATATGCGTGAAAATACAGTAAACAAAACTGTATAGGAGTGGTTTAACCCCTTGAAGATTCGTTTGTTATGAAGGTAATTAGTAATGGGGCATTATTTTGGTTTCCTTATAAATACCTATTTTGATTGATTTGGCTAACAGTTAACTTTATGTTACCACCAGTTGACAACAAGCTCGGTGTTGACGAGTTTGTACGTTTCGTAGAGAGGGTAAGTGCGATTCTCTTCTTGTTGTTGTTTTTAAATTTTATCTTCTGTACCAAAAGATACAAAGGTCCATAAAATTTGATGTGTAAAATTTAGTTAAAATCAGAGATTCTCAAACTCGCCAAACTAGTCACACACAAAAATATTTTAAAAAATAATTTTAAATAATTTAAAAAAAATAATTCCAGTGGTATAGACAGTCTGCGTATCTTCTTTTTTTTAAACCTTAAATCTTTATTTTAGGAACGGAAAAGTCTGTGTGGGATTGGGGGGGGGAGGGGGTATAAAAGAGAAAAGTAATATTTAACAGAAACAATGAACTTAACACATTAATTACCTTATTTTTTTATCACGCTCTTTATACTGTACTGTAAGGAAATTTCGACCAGAAGACGTCTTTGATAATAGAAAGATGCATGTTTATTGCTTTTTCTGTCTTGAATTTTTTTATTTTTTTTATTAGATCTATTTCTTTCGTTACCTAAGCTTTTAATTTTTTTAAAATGTACAATCACTTTAAAGTTTAACATGCTTTCATTTTTATGACCAACATCAACACTAGACACAATATTTTCAATAAACAACACATCTTCTGTCAGGGCTACAAATTAAGTCGTAGAATGACAGGAGCCCCCTTGCCAACAACAATGGTCGTGTGTCCAGATCCTTGGTGGTAAGTTCAACCATTTCCAGAAACATTCCCATACGCTCTTATGTTGAATAACCAAAGGCAAATTGATTTATTTCACATTTGTACATTTCAAAGTAACAATAACTCTTGATTAAAACATTCAAACCTTACATTGAACTATTTGATTAGGATTCATTCAGTGACAGAGAGCAGATTTCTGCCACATAAATGCGTTTTAAAATTTTTTGGCCATATGCATTATTTTGCGAGTATTCTCAATTCAGCTTGGGATAAGTGATGCGTATATTTTCATGCAAAGCTAACTTTGATTTCGAGAATACTGATTAAAAACTGTAAAGTGTTTGTAAATTTAATTTTACATTGACTTAAAAAACACCTAAAAACTCTTCGTCTTTAGCAGTTCCTGATTATGAAAACAATAGTGATTCTATCATTGATCATTAGAGCATGTGGCTTTAATAATCTAAGTTTTTTGTTGTTGTTTTTTTTTCGGTAAAAAATATCTAATTTAAATTCATAAACCAATTCGGAAGACGCTTGCAATGTAGCAACAATGATATTTAACTTCTGCAAGCCCAACCATATCAACAACTGTGGAAATGCACTAAGCTGTCATAGCAAAAATTTTTAGCGTTTTATTTTTAAAATCACCCATGTAAAAATGTGGCAGCTTCACTAAAATTTCTAACTTAAAAAGAAAACCACTCTTCGAATACTTTGGAAACTATTTCATACAGAACACTTGCTGAAATTAAATTGATGAAAATTTGTAAAATATACATGGTAGATATAATTATAACTCAGAAATGTTGTTTGTAGTTACGTGAGTCTCAAAGATTGATGTTAGCGGTGGGGGAGGGGGGGTTCAACTTAAAAGTTGTTGACCATATTGTCTCAAACATTTATGTTAGCTGGGGATCAACTTAAAAGTTGTGGACCATTTTTTCTCCAGGAGTGACTTGGGCTGGACTGCCAACATTGACGCCACCAGGGCCACCATGGACCTTGACGATGACCTCAATGGCTGGGTAACCGAGTCGGACCTGACTCGTTGGCTGAACATCTTTGATGACGACGGTAGGTTAACATCTTTGATGACGACGGTAGGTTAACATCTTTGATGACGACGGTAGGTCAATGTCTTTGATGACGACGGTAGGTTAACATCTTTGATGATGACGGTAGGTCAACATCTTTGATGACGACGGTAGGTCAATGTCTTTGATGAGGACGGTAGGTCAACATCTTTGATGACGACGGTAGGTCAACATTTTTGATGACGAAGGTAGGTCAACATCTTTGATGACGACGGTAGGTCAACATCTTTGATTACGACGGTAGGTCAACATCTTTGATGACGACGGTAGGTCAACATCTTTGATGACGACGGTAGGTTAACATCTTTGATGACGATGGTAGGTCAACATCTTTAAATGACGACGGTAGGTTAACATCTTTGATGACGATGGTAGGTCAACATCTTTAAATGACGACGGTAGGTCAACATCTTTAAATGACGACGGTAGGTCAACATCTTTAAATGACGATGGTAGGTCAACATCTTTAAATGACGACGGTAGGTCAACATCTTTAAATGACGACGGTAGGTCAACATCTTTCATGACGGCGGTAGGTTGACAGTGTTAGTTTAACTTGTTTCTATGAGAGACCAAATGATAATTTGTAAACTAAAGAACAAGCTGTAGCAAACTGATAGAACAAAGATATTATATACCTTCGACTCAGAAACTACGTTGTCGAAGAAGCTTTCAACCAAGACAGGAATTCCTACCCAAATTTACAATCTACCACAAAACATCAACAATAAATTCGGCAATTTCTGTATCTTGCCTTATCTAATATATTGCTAATGCTAATTCTATACAGAAGATTAATGCGTCTTGCGCTTATTTATATACGCTTACTCGAGCCTTCCATTAAGTTCATGTTAAGAAATATGTCTCTTAAGCAGCGTTTATTCTACAATAATGCTTCGTAAAAAAACAAATATTTATGAACTACCAATTTATATACATTTATCAATGCCCAAATTTTAGCTTTTAAACGTATTCTTCTCTATAATTACTATAAATTGCTTCTATGTTTAGCCAATAGTATTAATACTCAAACAGATAAGGCTATTATAAGAAATGTTACGACCTTTTACATTGTAAGTGAGCTATCACCATAACAATGCTATTTGGTCATAATGTTTTTATAACACGTCTCAGGTGACGGGTCCATCAGCAGACGAGAGTACGCTAGCATCCATGCACAAAGATACGGGGTCAATGCGACCGTATCGTCCGCCATGTTTGATCTGGCCGACACGACTGGAGATGACAAACTGGACTCTCTGGACTGGGAGCAACATTTCAAAGGTCAGTTGTGACTTGCTGTCGGAGGTTTGAATGATGAGTTGTTTTATTGATTACAGTTGAATATTTGGGGCGGGGGGAGACTTGTACACGTAATAGAGAACTGAGAGTTGTGTCACTAAGTGATTTACTATCGGCCTATCGGGTTTGTTTGGTTGTGGCTTATGGTTGTATAATTTGTGGTTGATTCTTGGGATGTGTATAGTGTATAGGTCTTATGTGGGTTAAGTGTCGTATTATTGGTTATATCTTAGTATTCTTAGGTAAGAATAACAAAAGTTTTTAGGGTATTTGATAAGTAAGAAATGTAAAATGTGTTTTAAATTGGGTGACGATTTTATTACTTATTGGTCGTTGCGTGTTGTTGTGTTGAGATTTCTCGTCCACGAGACCATCCGCCGATCATCGTCGGCGTCTGCACTTCCTCCTAGGACATAGGCCACCTACTAGAGTCCTCCAGGCATCTCTATCCTGGGCCAGTTTCTCCAGGATCTTCCATTCATGGCCAATTCTCTTGATGTCTGCCCCCAATTGTCTTGATGTCTGCCACCAATTGTCTTGATGTCTGCCCCCTACTCTCTTGATATCTGCCCCCTATTCTCTTGATGTCTGCCCCCTATTCTCTTGATGTCTGCCCCCTATTCTCTTGATGTCTTCCCCCTATTCTGGGCGCAAAGTGTTTCTCGTCGTTGTGTGACTTTTATAAAGTCTAATATTATTTTATTTTAAAAAATCGTTCAATCATGTTAAGAGGCCAACTTCTTCACCCTGATCAACTAATTGTTACGTTCTTTTAACTCGACGCTTGCATTTCTGTAGGTGACTTCTCTGTCAGTTTCTGTGACGCTAAACGCAGCATACAGGACTTGGTCCGAATGGCGGAGCGATTTAGGGGACTACGCCAGGTAACGACAACTTGCTTTTTTGTGATACCTGGAATGGATCTAAACCGGTTCCGGGGTTGAGTGTGTTTGGGATAAGGGAGAAATTCAAACGAGAAGAAAGGGAAAACACGTGAATTATTTGTTTTCTTGAAAACAATTATGATGAAATTATCCCAAACATGTGGCACCCTTGGTGTCGTATGCAGTCTTCGAAAACGAACTGTTATAAACGATGAAATGGGAGGGCCGGGGGTAAAATCTTGAAGTAGTTGTCAAATTGTTGTCCTGGAAGTAGCTTTTAAAGAGATGGGGAAATTTCAAGGATGTGCTAATTTAAAATTTCAAATAATAATCACATGCAAAGTTACACTTTAAAATTAGATTATTAAAAAAGTAGGCAAGTTTTTTGCACTAAGTCTTGAATTTACTATAAATAGTATCATCTACGAATTTTGCATCAGGAAAATAAAACAGTTAGAGTTTAAAATACATGATGACAATGACATCAATGGAATACCCATCCCTCTTTATTTGTAATGAATATACGACATCTCAATGATTTCAGGGCCGAGAAATGCGCGAGGCCATGCGCAAACGCCTACAAGAGGAACTCACCTATTACCGACAGAACACAGATCGCCAGTCTTTGGGCCGGTCTAACACCGTGGACAGGGGAGCGGGCAGCAGGTGTGCTGGGAAGGTGACATGCTACCTGGGCGAGTCCACCGAGGCGTGGTGGGTCGGCGAGGCGTGGCTGTGGTGGAGTGTTAAAATAACCGAACAGAGAATGGGACCAGGTACTCCATCTATTGACAGCTTTCGTCCAGAGGACGGAGGCTACCATTCCATGCCTGTTATTACACCGCCTTTGGGCAGGGGAATGGGCGGCCCCGTTATAGGGGACACTGCCCACCCCTACCCGCCACACCAATGGCCCCCAATGTTTGATATGGGTAATATGGCACATATGGGCGGAATGGGTCCTTTCCAACCTTATAAGCGATCTACCGATAAACAGTTAAGCTCGAAAACCGGACAGATCAACCGGTCGCCTAACGGTAATAGCCCCCTTTTCAGTGATTATCAGCGGTTATATAATCCTTACTCTCAAAGTAGCCAGGCTCCGACCGCCAACCCAATTAATTCTGACTCTGACGTGTACACAGATAATCTCGACGTCAACAAAGGGACGCCGGAAGACGCCGCGGCGGTCACCGCCAACAACATCCAGTCCAGCAACGACCCGAGGTCGTCGTTTGATGACGTCAGCGACAACCAGCAGAACGAGACTCCCGCCACGACGAAGAAGACGGATGCAAAAAAGAAGGGCGGTAAGGGGTCGTACGAAGACGAATTACCCCCCTTCCCCGTTATAGGCTACCCTGTGCTGGTGGGATTCGACCCCTGGATGATGAACGGCGGGCCAAACTGGGGCATGTTCGGGCGAATAAAGAGAGGTGAATCGTCTAGAGGAAAAAGAGACACGTCCGAAGAAAAGAGAGAGGACAAAGATAACACGAAAGTGGAGAGACGAGATGAGACCCCGCCCATTGCTGGGCAAGATGAGGAAGGTATTGGTCCCAGTAACAGCAGTGACCCCCTGGACAATGTCATGGGATGGGGGCCTGGTCTTATGCCACCACCACTGCCAGGGTTCGCCCTGACTCCATGGGATCTCTGGATGGCCTGGTCGCTGGAGACGGCCCTCTGGGACGCCATGCACCCGAACCAGTGGAACGACACGACCGGCAATATCAGCAGCTCGGGTAACGAAACAAAGGACGACGAGACGTGGGAAGAGATGATGCGGTGGGTGGCCAGTCAGAACGAAGAGTCCATTGGTCAAGAGAGTAACGGGGAAGACAATAGGCGCGAGCTTTTTGATGATGCCGCCGCGAAGAATGACAAAGAGCGGCAGGACCGCGTTAGACGCTTCATTCAAGACAGGAATATGTTCAACTGGCCGGCTTTCTGGAACTATTGGACAAGGAGTTCACCTCCACTCGGAAACTTTTGGCCTAGATTTAGGAACTTTGGCGAAAGCGGTGGGATATTTTCTGGGTATGGATTCCTTGGTCCGTGGGACAGATGGATGAGGTTCAGGAACCCAAACTGGGATTTCCGGATGAATAGATTCGACTTTCCACAGCGTGTGAAGAGAACCAGTGAGGACCTTGCCAAAGTTGAGACCGCGACCCAAGATGCCGAGCGTGAGTTGCGCAGCGATTCACCTGAAACGTCCCGCAGAGAATTCTCTTTTGATAAATGGAAGGACAACATCAGAGATCCCTCGAAGAATCCAAAAATATCGTCCGATGATAAGAAAGACAGCATTTGGAGAAGTTCCAGCAGCAAGTACGGCACAGAGAATGATTGGCAGCAACAGCTCAAAAGCGCTTCTTCGCAGTGGAACTTGGGGGCGAAGGAACAATACGGCACTCAGAGGTGGTCTAACGGTAAACTGTCAACATCTCTACAGCAGGGACAGCAAGGGGATTGGTTGAGAAGTTTGATTTCAAGTTCAAAAGGTGACTGGAAGAAACCATTAGGGGGGCAATCTTTTGATGGCCGATTGGAAAACGTCTTCCCACAGTCACCCACAAACATTTTCAGAAATATCGTTCCTCGAACGATGCTCGCTTCGTTCATTCCGCAAAAAACGGGATCTTGGCCTGACTGGGGAGGACACTTTGATGAGTTCAACTCTTTCGATTCTAGGAATGCACTCAAGTTCACAAACCCTTCCATGTGGACGGACTTTCAAGATTTCGTTAACTTTCTCCCTGGTGTTAGCGGTGCAGATATCACGAACTGGTTTCCTGGGACCGGAGATTCAGATCGACTGGATGAATATTTTAACCTTTGGAACAATCGGTTTGTGAGAGGAACACAGTCTGAAAATAGCGAAACCGAAGACACAAAATTGGATCAAGCCCAGAACTTAGAGGGATCCAGGAATAGGCGAAATGCAGATGACACAGCCAGAAACAAAAGATGGGGTTTTCCCGAGTACATGAGTGGACAACCCATGTCAAACTGGGTCAACTGGTTTTACCCGTGGTGCCAGCAGTGGGGTGGGGGCAGGTTCCCACGAGACGCCAACGAAAAGACTGGAGCAGATGATGAAGATGACCTGGAGAAGAGAAGTTCACAGCAGGAGAGAGAAAAGGGAAAGAGGTGGGGTTACATGGACAGGCCGGCGCCAGGTTTTTCTAGTTATAATTATGATAGCATGTATACTAATTGGGCCTGGATTTGCCCTCAGGTGTGGCGGGCCACACAAAGTTATAATAATCCATGGTCTTTCTACGCAGGAAGAGCCTCCAGCCCATATCAGCAGTTTAGGAAAAAACGAGACGCCGCGGCGACGGATAGCGAACAAAGCACTCAAGCGGAGGACTCGCGTTTGAAACGATGGGACGACGACGAGGGGGACTGGTTTGGCGACGAGGAGGACTGTAACTACCCGATGCCTGCCTGGACCCCGTGGCGTGGCTGGAACATACTGAGGTCTGCACGAGGCAGTGATCTTAAAGGACCCTTGACAGTGGAGAATGTCAAAGGATCCATTCCGAGAAGTCCGCACGTTAAGAAAGGCGTTCGGTGTAAATCGTGGTATAAGAAAGGTCAGAACGATGCAGATTTCGGTTACGGCAATCAAAACGCTTGGTCCGGGTCAGGCAATCGGTGGGGGGATGATTCCGGTTGGAACTACGATAGATATGGAAACGCTGATAACAAAAACACCTTTACGTCGTCTTGGAGAACAAAGAGAGACACGGAGGCAACACGAGCCAAAAGACAAGGGATGTGGAACGGCTTCAGATATCCTTTGAGCTATTCGCTGGATAGCCTGTGGTGGAACCCTTACTTCTTTTATTACAACACGCCGTGGAGAAGTCAGAGGTACGACGGGTTGAGCAGATGGTATGGAGGCTTTCCTGGGAACTTTATGAGACGGCTACGCCAGGCAGAGGATGATGCTGGTGTTGAAATAAGTAAGGAGAATAGAGAGAAACGGGAAGCCACCGAGAAGGTCGGAGATGAAACAAGAGAGAAGCGTAATTTGTGGTCACAGTGGAGAGGCTACCCAAACAACTGGTGGGCAAACCGATTTAACCAGCCTTGGTCTTTTAACAGCCAGGTTTGGAATCCATACCCCAGAAACAGTTGGTTGTATTTAAGACATAGGAGGGAAGCAACTGGTGAAGCGAAAGAAGATAATCGTGACAAACGTTCTTTCCCTTGGAATGCCGGGCCGACATTTGGTAATAATTGGATGAGTTCTTATAGTCGTCCGTTTCCTTGGTGGTTCTACAGATATGGAAATACGTACGAGGAAGCGAGATTTCCGAGAGAAGCAGGCGGGGAAGAAGTAAATAATAATGAGGCATCGAAAAATAAACGATGGATTGGTGGTCAGTGGCCGTACGGATGGCCATCTAATAACTTTTATTCAGCCCAGCCCTGGTGGAACACTCAATGGAATGCCCAGCCTTGGTCCATGCCCTGGTATGGAGCGATGAGGTGGCCGAGAGATGCTCCAGAAAAATCTGATGTAACAAGAAGTAAACGAAGTACGGCTGGTGACGATGAGGGAAAACAGTTGCAAGACCGTAGTCTTTTTAACAACGAGCAAGGAAAATCTTGGCAAGACGGCAGACTGTTTAATATTGATCAACAAAAACAGTGGCAAGACCAGAGTCTGTTTAATAATGATCAGGAAAAGCAGTGGCAAAACAAGGGACAGTTTAGTAATGTCTTGAGGGAAAAATGGCAAGAGAGCAATCAATACAATGACCCTCAGGGAAAACAATGGCCAGAACGCAGCCAGTTCAATGATGGACAGGAAAAACTGTGGACAGGGCGGACTCAGTTCGATGACGTACAGGGAAAACAGTGGCAAGGGCGCAACCAATTCAGTGACGCCCAAGGGAAACAATGGCAGGACCCAAACGCTGTCCCTAGAACATCAAAGAGCCTTTGGAATGGCTATAATAATTACGGTGGTTACTGGAGCAGGTTCATCAATAGTTATCCCTTTAGTTCACAGCCCCAATTTAACCCATGGGGATTTTCCAACTGGTACCCCCCATTACCAAACTGGCCGTACAAGAGATCCACCAGAAGCACCCCAGATTCCACTGACGGGGGTGTTTCCCAAGAGGATGATGGCGTTAACAAGCGTTGGGCTCAATATCCGTGGTGGAGAAGTTACTCCAATGACTGGGGCTATGGCCCGTCTTCTTCATACTACCAGGGTTTTGGTTCAACGTTGAGCCCGTACAGGTATTCCAACCCTTTCACGTGGCCTCGATTCACCAGAGGCTCCGAGAATGGCCAAGCAGCAAAGCGGGAGAAGAGGTCCGAAGAGGAAGACAACAAAGAGAAACGTTGGGCGGATTATAGATGGAATGGATGGCCGAACACCTGGCAATGGTCCCCATACGATAACTGGTTTGAGGGCCAATGGGGAGGAGGTTTTTATGGCGCGGGGCGCTACCCGAGAGGATCCGAGGCCCGTGAGCAGCCAAGCGGAGAAAGAAGTAAGCGAGACGCTGAGAGATCAAAGAGATGGCCCAGTTGGGGGTATCCCGGAAATTGGCAGGGAAGATATTCGCCTTTTTACCAGTGGAATAATGAACAATATCCAAACGATTGGTGGAGCAGCAGTTTCCAGAACACGTTTAGATTTCCAAGAAATTTAAAAGAAGAAAACACCGAACAGGATCAACGATATAAGCGCGCCACCGAAGAAGAGAAGCCATCGGTGGAAGACGGAAGAAACAATAATGGGAATGATAACAGAACCAAAAGATGGTGGTCAGATGGCGGCATTTTTCCCTGGTCAAATTACGGGCAGAACTGGCCTCGTAGAATGCCGTACAGCTGGACACTACAATCACCATGGGGCGATTACGGTTACAATTACCGATACCCCAGACAAGTCGCAAGCCAGGGCGTTGACGTCCTCGAAAACAAAGAAGACGACGCATCAAGAATGAAACGCTGGAATTACTGGCCCTGGGCGTGGAGTAATCAAATGTGGTCCCCAAACAGCTGGGAAAGAAACGGGTTGTTTTTCTCCAACTGGGGCAACGGCGACTTTATGAGATACGGCCGCGAGGCCAGCGACTCTGATGGAGGAAATCGAAACAAACGTGATGCCGAGACGGACAGGTCTAAACGGTGGCCAAATCCATGGTGGGGTCCTCAGGCCAGTTGGGCATGGAACTGGGACTCAGGTTTCTATTCGGGTTACCCATATTCGAATCGTCTCGAAAACAGATTCTGGAGGAGGGATACAGATAACAAAAAGGAAGATGCCTCTGCTGAAAGAACCAAACGGGAAGCAGTCGAAGACTCCAGCAGGCAAAAACGTTGGCTCAACTGGTACAACAATTTATCACCGTACTGGACAAACAGCTGGGACGGTCGCCGGATGTTTTTGCTGCCCTGGAACAACGTACAGTTTTGGGATCCTAGATTTTTCAACAGGTTCATCGTGAGACGAGCCGCCTCGGAGACCGGTAACGGTACCGAAGAAGCCTTGAGTAACGAAGAGGTTTCAGGAACCGAGGAGGGTCAAGGTCGAACAAGACGGTGGAGAAATTGGAGCAGTTATCCTTTTTCAAACTGGCAGAACTTTGGCTTTGGTGGTGGAGCCCCCTGGTGGATGGGCAGCAATTTGTACGGATGGAATCCACGGTACAACAGTATGATGTACAGATGGAATCCATGGTACAACAATTTGTACGGGTTTAACAGATACCAAAGGGATAGTGATGTAAGCGAAGAAGAAACGGTTGACGACAGCACCAGAAAAAAACGCGACGCTGAAAACGAATCTGTACGAGATAAAAGATGGTTCGGAGAAGGAAACGCATTCGGAGGCTACTGGAATAGTTATTGGGGAAACGAGTACAATAGTCTTGACTCGTGGCCAGGTGGTAATCGGTGGTGGACTGGTGATTTTGATTATCAGAGATACACAAGAGATAACAAAGAAGACAGAACAAAGAGGAGCACGGACGGTGAAGCAAAATCTAAACGATGGGGTGATTGGGCGGCAGGCGGGGACTGGGCGTCATGGTATGTCAACAGGAACCAGTCGCCTTACTCGGGTATCTACAACTTCTGGAATCTTGCCCAAACACCTTCGTCGTATTTCAGCCCTGATCGGTTTAAGCGAGGAACAGATGACACTAACCGAGACAAACGTTGGTACAAAGACTTTTATTATCCTTACTGGAACAATGGGTACAACACCTTCGCAAACAGCTGGAATTCTTGGCCAGATTTCTTCGGGGATAGGTTTTCTAGACAGACAGCGACAGCAGAAGACAAGAAGGAAGTGAATGCCCGTGTCAAGAGATACCAGCCATGGATGTTTCCTTTCACCGGGTACAACTCCTTTCCCTGGGGATATTCGGGTAGTTGGAGTCAAATGCCAGCGATGGGCTACAACAACTGGTACAGCCCATACATGACGCCAGGGTCTAGAAATTACATTCAGAGATGGAACCCGTGGTTCAGGAACTATTTTTGGAACGCCCGACGAAGTGCGAGGCGCAGTGACTCAGGCGAGCCAGGGGATAACATTGACAAGGAGCAAGGTGAGGCAGACATCGTTCCTGAAGAGAACACACGGGAAAAACGATGGGTGGGAAACTTTGCCGGATCTGGTCCGTGGAACAGAGGTAGTTCATTCCCATCGTCTTACAGGTCGGGGAATAGCTGGTACGATGATTCTAACTTCGGTGGCTCCCCGTACACCTACTGGAATAGATTTTTCAATTATTACCCGGGGAGGCAGATTCGTGGGACGGACGATACTAAAACAGAAAACGGCGCAAGGAGTAAGCGGGCGGCGGGCACTGAGTCGGACAGGTCCAAACGTTGGTACGGAAACAGTCCAGCATTTTACAACTGGAATAGCCAAGGATGGCCATTGTGGGATCCCTACAGAGCCAGGGGATCACCGTGGAATCGGAACCCCTGGAGCTTTGCACAGGCCTATTCGAAAAGAAGTCCAGCAGAAGAAGGAGAATTGAGATCAAAGCGAGGCGTGAAGGATATCAGCAGAGATAAAAGGTGGTGGCGGAACGACCCACAAAGTTATGATTCCATGCACTTCTACAACAGTGTAAACAGCTGGGGATATTCTCAGCCTTCCTTCACACCCTGGAGCTATTACAACTACCCAATATCTAGAGTCAAACGAAACCCGGGCTCAGAACAAGACAGAGACAAGCGGTGGATGTATGGAGGCTATAATGACAATTTTTGGGGCTGGGACAACTATAATTGGAACCGCTGGAATCAACCCGTTGACTGGCGATATTCGAACTATGCCCTGCGCTGGCCAAGAAACCTTGAAAATGATAAAAAGGAAAGTGTAAGCGATGCTTCAAATGTTGAAGGGATTAATGATGGGGATGTTGAAGGGATTAAAGATGGTGATGTTGAAGGGATTAAGGATGGTGATGTTGACGATGGAGTGAGACACAAGCGAGACACAGAAACATCGGACAGGGGAAAGAGATGGGGAGACTACTTCAGTAACCCTTTTTCAAGTTATTCCTGGCAGGACGGCTACTGGGGATCACATCCCTGGTCGTACACTCAACGCTGGATGGACTACATGAGATATCCCAGGGGAGTACCTGGATCAGAGCAAACGTCAGACACAGAAGATGATGCACAGGTCACGGAATCTTTGGACAATCAGGACAATCCAACAGCTGGAAGGGCAAAACGCTGGGGAAACTGGAATGCGTCGCCTGACGGTGGGCCAGGGTTTACTGACAGCCTGAGGAATCTTCTGTACAGGACGAGGTTTCAATCTGGCACACCAAGTTATGGCCCATGGTCCTGGTGGAACAGACGCTTCCCTTACAAATAACCACCGAGGGTTAAGACTGTTCACTGTTTAACACACAAAAATTCCATTTTACAAAATTTGATTCAAATTATTTTTTGAAAGTGTGAATCAAATGTTGATGATTTGTTGAAATGTATAAACTTGTATCACATTATCTACCTACATATAGATACATCAAACGTATTCAATGCTTTTGGAAATATTTAATCTTATGTAAGTTACTTAATCTAACAATGTTTCTTTTATATATGCTCATAACCGAGCAACTTAAATACTAAATTAGATGATTTGTTGTATTAGTTGTATTGTATAAACTGATACTCCAGTATCTCTTACTCGTACATATATTATGATATAAATACATCGTGTGTATTCAATGCTTTTGGAAATGTTTCATGATATTAAGTTACTCTATCTAGTAATAAAAGTTTTATACATGTTCATAGTCAACCAACTGAAATATGAAACTCAAACTGGGATTCTATGATATTATTGCTAGGGCTGCAGAAATTATGGATTAATTTCTCGATTAATCGGTAAATATTTTAATCGATTAAAATTATTTTAATCGATAAAATAGCGATTAATACTATGGAAAATTTTGTACCGATTTATCAATAAATAATCAATTATTAATAATAAAAAAGGGTGCTTTTTTACGTGCAAACTTCTCCATTTTAAAAAAAAAGATTTTTAAAGTGTAATAGTGTAAACTTTAAAATAAGCTGTTTTATAAGGAAAATGATATCAACAATTAAACATTCTTTTTACTTAATTATCAATAACAAAATTCAAATTCATTGACATAATGAACTACTTATATCTATATCAAAAAATGGGAGATGCCTGTTTTTGTTACTTCCCTTGAAAACATCAATTTAATGACATCATACATCTTATTTTTTGCTTTAATCAAAATTATTGATTAATTATTCGGTAATTTTTCAAAAGATAATGATTAATTTTAAATTAATCAATAACAGCCCTAATTATTGCCCATAAATTAGCTTAATGTCAATATTTTTATTTTAAAGAATGCACCCATGTCATTAAGATTTTTCAGGTCCACAATAAAGACTTCTGTGTGTGTGTTTGTTACATTCAGTGTTCACTCTTCCTTGTATACATTACATGGATTGAAGACATTATAATCATAACATATAATCACTTGTTGCTTGACTTGATGTATTCTGCATTATTTCATTTAACTTTTTCAAGCCATTTTTGTTTCATTAATTGCAATTAATTCAGTTTATACAAAAATTAAAAAGCAGTCAATTCTATTAGGTCAATCTTTTCAATTTGACATTTTTTCTCTCATATACATTTCTGGTTGAAATCATAACATAAAAGAATTTTGTACATTTGAAATCACCAGAATAAAATCATACTCATGACTCTGTTGATATGTTTTATTTGTTGTTTGGTGGACCAACTTCTACATTATTGATTGACTGATTTTCCTGTCGGGTGGATGTTGTGTTTTTGTCTTGCTAACTTGCTGGAATAATGCAGCTTAATGAAGATCGAGGAGTCACTAGAGGGGTGTGGGAGTTGCAGACGACATGCTAATCTCTATATGTTCCCTTTATATGGCACTGACAGTCTCAAAAGAGGTCTTGGAGTAAAACGTGCTGGGGTGACACCATGAGATACCTTGCTGGGTGAAGCTGGTCTGTCAGCTTAGATTACCTTGCTGGGTGAAACTGGTCTGTCAGCTTAGATAACCTTGCTGGGTGAAACTGGTCTGTCAGCTTAGATTACCTTGCTGGGTGAAGCTGGTCTGTCAGCTTAGATTACCTTGCTGGGTGAAGCTGGTCTGTCAGCTTAGATTCCTTTCAGCTTTCAAACCTTATGCTCTGAATAAGTAAAGTCTCTTTTCAGACCATACGAGCCTATGGGGCAAGTGAAGCAGCCTCCACTAAGTTCTATTGCCATGGTACAAGAGGGGATTGTGTGGCGAGCACAATGCCCAGCTGATGTCAAATACCCATTTGGAATGGGTGGACTCATGGACAAATTTTGACCTTGGGAACAAGACAGCGTCTCAAACCCATGACTCTTTGTAATGACAGTCGAACATGCTGCAAATTGACCACTGTGCCCCATGCTCTAAATAAGACCATGATATAAAAGTTTTTAATAATAAAAAGAAACATAATCTGATAGCTTAGCTTACTACTATTTAGTATAATGTGTATTGAATTATAAATACAACTTGAAGAAAAAACTAAATAGTTGTAAACTAAGACTAATATTTTAGGGTAAAAATATCTATTTTTATTCAGTATTTTTCCCATGCCATCACTATAACTTTAAGCAGTCAACAATAATGAAGTCAATGTGTAAGGCCCAATCCATCTCTAACTGCTGTCAGTACTTTAAAAATTTAATTGAATTGAAGGCAATATTACCACCAGATATGTCAATTGTCTGTAGGGAAAGTTGAAACAATTTTCCCACCACAAAAAAGTAAGTTGGATATTCAAGTCTGTTACCCTAATGAACTAACATGAACACAAAAATTGATGACATACATTAGTTCTTAACTTAAATGTTGGCTAATGGCATGATTGTTCGTCGTTCAAATCAAAGTGGCCCACTCTAGTCATCCGAGGGTTGCTGGGACTGGTTTGCCTATGTGTGTTTAGATGGCTGACGAGACCGATCCTGGCATGGAAGGTTCGGGAACAGAAAGGACATGGGACGAGAGGGTTATCTCCTAGAAGGTTGACAGCACGGGCCTTTCGGGCTTGCCTCTTCTATTCTGCGGCGTTGATCCTGTTTGCCTCGCATGTCCTGGCATTACATCCACATTAAAAGTATTAAAATGTATTATGGCTGAAAGCTTTAGAAAAACGCCAATAAAACATTTAATTATTAATAAATATTAGAGATAACAAACTTATATTACTCCACCACAACATATCAATATTTTCATACAGTTGTATCTTCTGTACAAACAAGTTCTAAATATTTCAAGAATATATACTCACAAAAACTTCATCAGCTAAATAAAAAATAAACTCAGTCCTGGTTTGTTTTTTAATTTGTTAAAGGAATTATGAACAAGTGCCATATTTACAATAAAATAAATGTACAATTAGAATGATATTTAAACTTGGTTGTATTTTCATAAGACTTCCCTCACACAATTTCCTCCTATTCTTCATGATTCTGCAGATTTACTTGATCCTTCTGGTTCCTTAACAACACTTTTCAGAAAATGCTCGCCTCTTTGTTTCATTGGGATGTTACCTATAAAATTTAAAAACATGTTTAGTCTTAAAAGGAAGAAAACTGATAAGTAACATTGCATGCAGACTTTGAACTTAGCAAATCCTATGTAAAAATTTATAGTAAAAAATATTTAATAGAAATACTTTCTATGTTATAATAACTGGTTCTTTTGGGTTGGCATGACAGACATGTGTTTGTAAACAACAAGCTAAGATGGGTTGGCATGACAGACATGTGTTTGTAAACAACAAGCTAAGATGACGACTACAAAAATAAAAGCTAAGAATTAATTGATGATAAATTAAAATATGTATGCATCAACTTCCTGTTCTTACAAGACTTTACCCTACTTTGAATTCATTTTTTTACCTCCCCTGATCCTACACCCAGGGCCACCGCTAGATACGTGTGGGCCCCTTTGGGTAAAAAAAATCCTACAATAACATGGACTGGTTTGATGCACATTGGAACAAGATGAAACCTGTCACTGAAGCCGAAAAGAAAGCTCTTATGGTCTACAAGGAAGAGCCTACACCCGACAGGCTGCATGCCTTAAAAGCAGCAAAGTCATATGCCCAAAATATATGTGACGTATTTGATTACTAAAATATATTATTTTTAGAAAACTGTGACGTAAAACACGAAATTCCGAGGAACACCTTTAGCAAACCATTCATTGTGCAGAAAAGTTTTGCCTTCAATTTTTTTACTTTTTTGTTGCATGTCACTTGAATAATTGTCTGAATATATATCTACGCGCACAGTATTAGCATTTTTAAAAAAATCAAGCGTGGCTGACGGGGTCCCCCTCCCATTAAGGCCCCTGAATAAATTCCTGGATTCACCCCTGGCGGCGGCCCTGTTACACTCTACCCTTGTTAACTTATCCTCATCATTGTACATAAATAACTCAAAGATCTAATATTTAATTGGCTATAAGGATGAGCTCAAGAAAATTCAAATTTTATTGTTTCATAATAAAATTTGGCTCATTTAAAAGAATTTAAAAGATAATATATTAATTGTATAAGAGGTTCAAGTTGTGATCATTAATCTCATTTTCAGTGACCAACCTGGTGGAGCAACAAAATAATGTTCCTCAACTTTTGATGCATTGGTTAAAATTTCTTTCAGGCAGTTTCCTTCAGTAACTTTGTCTTCACGTAGCCATAGCTCCCTGGGGAAGGTAATAAACACTTTTAAATAAAAAATTCTCTTTTATATTTTGTAATAATTTTAGCATATTAACTTTGGTAAAAATCTTAATAGGTTAAAGAAATCCAACTTGCAATTAATACTGGTCAGAAATTTTCTTAATGGCATACATGATATTTCAATTTACTGAAAATTAAATAACTAAAAACTCAATTACGTTTTATTTTTAACAAAACAAACAAAAAAACTCACTACAACATCAAAGATAGAAAACAGGAAAATAAAATGCACCTGATTATGTTGATTTGCACAAAGGAAACTAAAATTTTGTTTAATAACAAGCAATAATTATAGTTAAGCTAATTCATACACACCTGTCTTCAAGAACTGAATCTAGAGGCTCAACTCCTTTGGTGTTTATTGCATGTAACAAATTAGCTGAGCGCACAGCATTCTGCAATGAAATAAATCCTTCCTCGTTGTTGAATTGAACTAAAGAAATTCTTTCCAGCTGTTCCACAAGTTGGAGATCGATTTCAGGGACCTGACAAAATAAATATAATAGGTAACGGATTATAAAATAATTTTTATCAGCATTGCCAGAGGCTTTTAGATAGTTTATTTCAACTCTCATCAGCACACCATTATTTGTCAGCTATATACAGTTAAAATATTTTATTTACATGTGGATTTAGTGTGATCTTTAAAAAAGTCAGTTGTAAGCAATGCGAGGACCACCTTGATTATTTCAACCTTTAGGTGGGCTACTACCTGAATTAAATATTATGACCTTATTTGTAATGTATTTTCTTAACAAGAAAAAAAATAATTGAAAATACTAGTGTTCATTACTTGGATACCAATTATATTTTTAAAAAGAGAGTTACTCTAAAGAAATTGATGATTCAATTGTGATGCTACCTTAGGCAAGCTATCGAAATTAATTTTATCCCATACTGGTTTGTCTGGAACCTGAAAAAAAAGAATAGAAGTAAGAGCTGTAATTAATTTAGTTTATATTATCATTGAAGTTTTATGTTAAAATAAGAAAATAACAACAATGAATATTTTAAATAAACCTAATATTTATTACGACAAATGGAGCAAATCATAACTTCACAATTAAGCTACTGTGGAATAGAACGTAAGCAAGATACATCAACTAAAATATGAAAAGCATTTATAAGTCTAAGACTTTGATTCCATGACTGAAAGAAGCATACAACAGCTAGTGCCCAACTTTTGATCATGATTGGTTCTGACAGACTCGTCGTCACATGATTGGCCATAAGTTGAGTAATGTGAAGTGATGTTATAAAAATGATAAATTTTAATATAAATAAATTTTATTATTGTTATGAATCATAATTATTAAAATTTATAACAATAAAAAAATACATTTTTATTAAAATTTATCATTTTCAATGTTCATTTTGTGCTATTTGAAAACATGGAAATATCATAAATAGTGTGAAAGATCCTACTTCCCAAATTTCAAACTCCTTAATGGATCTAATTCTTATAACTATAATGCTACCGAAACTGACAAATAAAGAGCCTGAAGTAGCGACAGAAAGAAAGTAACACCGATGTGTTGATAGCTGTGATTGATTGTTCAAGTGTGTCAGCCATCTCTGTTGTAGAAAATAACTGTCCAGATCCAATTAACAACCAATCAAATTTCAACAATTTATGGGGATTTGAATAGTATAAATTATTGCCAAAAAGTATAGATTAATATTAATATTTGCACTTAATATTATTATATACGTAAAGTATCTGACAAATGATAAAAAATTAACTTCGCCAAATCAGACAACAAACTTACACAAGAAGGAGACAATGACATCAATGAATACAAATATTGCCAACCAGACCAATGATTTTGGAATGACGAAAAGCAAATGACTTAACTTGGCTGAAGTGAAGAATCTCGACTGTGACGTCACAACGCTACCATTTGCTTAGATTGAGAATTCCTTCTTTGAATCATGTTTGTTTTCTTATTTATTCATTACCTCCCCTTGCGGGGGGAAACTTGTGAATTTAATTAAAAATTAATGAAAAAAAACAGGGGAGGGGTTGAGGGGAGAGGGGCCCTCCCCTCATATATTCTAAAAATATAAAAATGCAGAACTATATTATACTATGCCTTTATTTAAAAGTCACGTGCCATAGCAACAAGATGGCCGCCGATAATGACGTCACAGTCGAAAAAGTAAAAGGACATGTTTACCCTTAACTTTTATAATTTATATCAAGAAAGGAAAGCTCTTAAATTTTTACTATTACTATCACTTTATTTTACGGGATTTTGGAGGGGGGAGACACAGTAACAGTAACCTTCATTACTATTTTTTTATATACTATATTATATACTTTATAATGAAGCTAAAAAATATATTAAACAATTAATGCATAGTTTCTATACATAAAAATATCATATATGACATAAATATAACCGTAACCTGATACTGGTATTTTAATTGTAATTTTACCTTGGAGGAAAACGGTCTAATCGAATTAAATCGAAATAACGGAGCTTTACATAAGCATAAAGTAGTCTTAAGGATAATCAGAACTTTCATTTTTCCCAGCAATATACATCTAATGCATTAAAAATTCATTAAAATTAATAATACTAATATGCCTTGCAGCGACCCCAGGTGAAAGTTGCTATGAATCATGAACTAAGCTGTAAACTGTGTATTAGTGTGTATACTAGGTCGTTGCCAGTAAGATGTTTTCAATTTTTAAAATAATCGAGAGTACCCTCCCCTACAATACAGTGGTGTCATTCAGTGCTGCCAGCGCTAGGTTTTTCAACCTAGATCTAGGTTGTTGTTTTTTTTAACCTCGTCTAGGTTTCTCGGTAAGGTAGTGAGTATAGCCTCGTCAAAACGACCCAATATGCGGCTGCATACGCGCTCGTCCACTTCCGGTTATTGCTATTCTTAGTAACATTGTTTATAAAATGATGTTTATAAAATTGAAGAGTTACAAGTATTCACTGCGCCTTTCATTGAACCTCCGATTCTATATGTGCATTCAAACAATCTCTAAAATCTATCACTAAACCTAACCCAAAACCCTAAAAACTATAACTAAACCTAACCCAACCCTAAATACTATCACTAAACCTAACCCAAACCCTAAAAGCTATCACTAAACCTAACCCAAACCCTAAAAACTATCACTAAACCTAACCTAAACCCTAATAACTATCACTTAACGTAACCCTAAAGTCTATCCCTAAGCCTAACATCAAAACAAACCATTAAAAAAAAAAAAATCTTATTCATAATGAATTCATGTAGTATTTTTTGAATTAAAAAAAAATAGGAATCAATGAGAAATCGAACCCCGAACCTGCGATGTAGCGTACTATCGTACTATCAATATGACCACACAGCCACACATTCTCCGATGAAATTTTTAATCTTATAAAAAAATATTACTAAGAATAGCAATAACCGGAAGTGAACGAGCGCGTATGCAGCCGCATATTGGGTCGTTTTGACGAGGCTATACTCACTACCTTTTTTTATTTCAAAAATAGTCATAATCTAGGTTTTTTCAAAATCGTTTTTTATAGTAAATATTCCATGTGAAAGAAACAAAATAATTATATGCAATTAACATTCTAAATAATTCAATTTTTCAAAAATAAAAATAAGCAGTATGTAGCAACAGTATTTTTAGCCGCTTTTTTATGTTCCATTATTATATCTATCTATCAAAATCTATGGCTCTATCCTACTAAATTCGAAAGGTGGCGCCATATGTCTGTACAATTCTGGTACAAGATAAAACAACTTGATTGAGCAAAAATATTCAATTTTATTAGACTTATTAGACTATTAGAGGCTCTAAAATTTTCTTCTGTCGGCGATGAGAGAATATACTCTCAAGTATATGCCGTATTGAGTATAGGCTAAAGATAATCTAATACAAGACTCAGATAGTCATAGTGAATTATTCCAAGAATGCTGATAAGATTGACAAAGGATTTATAAAGATAATGATATAAATATAAGTGATAAAAAAATTCAAATGTAAGTATATTTTACAAATAGTTTTGTAGAATATATAAATAAATGCCAATGCCAAAACGATTTTGGGGAAAGATGGAATGTAGTCATACTTTTGTGAGATTTGTGACAAGGGGGGGGGGGCTGTTTAAGAGCTGTGACGTCACTTCAAAAAACGCGCAACTTTAAATGCAAGCTCCAATTTAATATTTGATTCCTATCACAGGTGGTATCAGTAGATGGCTGTATCTCTTACAGAGCTGACTTGGTTTATGGTGTGCCCCAAGGCTCCGTTTTGGGTCCGGTACTTTTCGTGCTGTATACAAGGCCACTACTTCTACTGCTCGAAAAGCATTCAGTTAAAAGCCAATCATTTGCAGATGATACTCAACTTTACACTCATACTGATCCGTCTGATATTGGCTTCACTGTCCAATTGATGCAGGAGTGCATTGGTGAGGTAAAGTCTTGGATGACTTTAAGCAAGCTCAAACTGAATGATAATAAGACAGAAGCACTGCTATTCTGTAACAATAAATCACGCAGTACTTTGAATCTTCCGAATTCTATTCAGGTGGCTAGTTCTGATATACTGTTCACAACATCGACTAGGAATCTTGGCTACATTATTTCTGACAACATGTCTACCAACAACTTCATCAATCACATCTGTCGCTCTGCCTATACTGCCATTCGTCAGATCAGTTCAATCCGTCATTACTTAACAGATAGTGCAACAAAAACTCTGGTCTGTGCTCTTATTCTAGCTCGTATTGATTACTGCAATTCTCTTAAGTCAGGTGCGCCAAAACAATGCATTGAAAAACTACAGAGAGTTCAAAATTCAGCTGCCAGATTAGTTCTAAAGGCAAAAAAACATGACCATGTTACTCCGCTACTTTACTCAATTCATTGGCTATCCATACAAGCCCGAACTGATTACAAACTGGCCGTTCTGTGTCACAACTTCTTTTCTGACTCATGCCCTTCATATCTTACCGAACTTTTGTCAGTCTACTCACCAAGTCGTCAGCTACGCTCTTCTGCAGATACACGCATTCTCTGTGTTCCTAAGACAAGAACTAAAACATTTGGCGAAAGGTCATTCTCTTTTTGTGCAGCCAAACAATGGAATTCTCTTCCATTACACATCCGTAGTATTTCAACTGCTAAGTCATTCAAGACTGCACTTAAGACACATCTTTTTAAAATTTATTTTCAAAATTAATAAAACAACATTTCTTTAAATGATTAACGTAGCTGATGTATTGAGTATAACGTATTGTCATTTATGTAGTTAGTATGATATGAATGTTTCTTTTATTAATATATATTGTTATTTCCATGTAAAGCGCTGTGAGCCTGGCTCCTTGCTGGGATACAGCGCTATATAAATTAATCATTTTATTTATTTAACTATTTAGTGATGTTCTAAATGGCCTCACACCCTTTACGCTATTGGATTGCACCCTTACACTAAATACATCTTGAATAATACTTGACAATAAAAATTATTTGAGACATGCTCTATTTGAAATAAGGGGGTGGGGTAGGGAGCTTTGTGATGTCATTTTTTGTTTATGTTTAGCATGTCTAGGTTTTTTCTCTTTTTTTCCTTCTGATCTAGGTTTATTTTGACGTGTTGGCTAGGTTTTTCCTAAAATTGTCGCTGGCAGCACTGGATTCATTTGTTAATTTATTTCAATTCTGAATACTGAAAGCCTATGGCGGATTAAGGGG
>MUZC01000179.1:74638-110009 GCA_002072015.1 Radix auricularia | reverse complement strand
TCTGATATATCTGTTGACTCGTCAAATTGTAGCGAGAACCAGTCACATGTTTACAAGTCAGTTTTTAACTGAGTTTGTATGTCTGTTGAAATTGCATGTATTCTTCTTGTGACTGTGTTATTTGACAACTGTAAGTCTTGTATTGCTGAGACAATCTCACGTTTGTTTGAAAATCCATCAAACAAACAATCGGCACCAGTCAAAAATAGTTCCTCAAACAACTCACCATCAATGAAAGGTTTCTTCTTTTTTGCGAGCATGTGAGATATTTTGAAAGAAGCAATAGTGGCCTTTTTAGAATTTTCCACATGTCTAGTGAAAACAGTCTGTTGTGTTGTTAGGCTTGATTTTAGATTACAATTTTTTTTTCTTTCTTACTTCAGATTTAAGAGGATAATTCACATTAAAAGTGCTATGATTTGTCTGAAAGTGTCGTTCAACATTATGTTTTTTCTGCACTGAATGCTACTACCACACAACAAACAAATGCATTTATTTTTAAAATTAACGAAAGAATATGATTCCTCCCAGTCAGTGTTAAAATTATAGGTTCGTTGTCTTTTACTTGGTCCACTCATTTTAGGGCTAAAATAAAAATAATAATAATTGAACTACAATACAATATCAATGTTATAGCACGAGTCTGTTCTGCATTTTAGGCATAAATATATTATAACAAGAACTATAACTATCTCCACAATAATAATAGTTTATTAATAGATTATATCTTATGAATACAATAAATTACGCACCTCGCTTTTAATATTTTTTTAAAATAGAAAACTCCTAATTCGTGTTTCGTCTGACGAACAAGTCTCTTATCTAACTGTCGCGACCCGAACAGGGCAGCAATCGCAATGACAACAACGCAGTTTTAGGCGGGGAATACTTTTTGCGCATCACTCCATGTACATGCGGAAAACCGAAGTGAGCCGATGAACGCCGATGCAATCAGAGTTATGTGCCTTGTGATTTGGCACCTTCGGCGTTTATCGGATCAGTTCGTGGCGTTTGTTCCATTCATTCATTTGGTTTTCTGCGTGTACAAGGTGTGATGTGCAAATGGCACTAGCCGTTCCAGGCAAGCGTAAATAGTGCAGTCTGGCTCGCCGCTAGACAAGTTGGGACAAGTATTAAACATATTTAATAAACCGTGGCAGTAAAAAAAAAATTAAAACTCAAACAAATTAATAAAAATAAAACACATTTTAAAATAATGTTTATGAAAAAAATTCTGTGTCTGTCGAATAGTGAGAGGCGGGCACATAAGAATCGTTCCGCGGGCGCCATGGCGCCCGCGGGCACAGGGTTGGGAACCTCTGGTTTAGAAGATAGGTACCTAGGCTTAACATCTACGTATAGCTATGTGTTTCTGATGTAACATATTATTTAAAAAGAAACAAATAAATAAAATAAAATTTTAGACTTTCTGTTAAAAAAAAAAAGATAACAATCAATTTAAAATAAAAAGTTTTAATTGATGCAAATTTAAAGAGCCGTTTAAAATAGCTTGAAAAAAAAAAAAAGCCCCCAATGAGGATCGAACTCATGACCCCTGGTTTACAAGACCAGTGCTCTAACCACTGAGCTATGGAGGCGCATGTGTGCCAGATATCTAATAAAATTTGATTCATAACAGCGGTAACTTTTATGAAATGAACTGAACAGATGAGGCTGTTACCCTGAATGATATTTATTGATTATTCAATCATTCTATATGAATGAATACAGATTTATATGACTAATTTATGTTTCTTTTTATTCTGTACTGTAACTGAGTGTCACTGGTATGTCAATGGTCAATCTTAAATCTTAGTTGACAGTATGACTTAGCCTAGTATCTTAATTTTAGTAAAACTTCATTCATATTTTTTTTTTACTTTACTTTTTGGTGGCAACAGTCAACAGTGACATTAGTAATTTAGAATGCTGTCAAAGTAAACTAAAGTTACAGATTTCGAGTATTTTATTTACTCTGCCTTTGTGATCGCCTCCCCCCTTCCCCTAAGCCTACATTTCATATCTTCAGTTGTAACAGTAACACCTAACAGCCTCTCAATAAACTCTAAATCTCTGTTTAAACGAAGTCGATAGTTGCCACATGGTTCAAAGTGTGTGTGTGTGGGTGTGTGTGGTGTGTGTGTGTGGGTGTGTTGGGGGCTGGGAGAGGGTGGGGGTGCGCACAGTGGTCGAGTGGCATGGGAGAAAAATTGCGAGATAGCCTGGCGTACCAGGAGAGAATAGAAGGTAGTTATAACACATAAAGCAATTATTTTTAATTTAAAAATACAACACACAGATAACTTAATAAAACACTCAAATAGACATAAGGATAAAAACACTTTTCTCATCTCATATGCATGACCAAACACATAGAAATTGACGGAATTAGGGCGTGAATTGCGTTGCCAGAAGAAACGAAGAAAAACCAACACTACACTTTAACAACATTTAAAACATTAACAAGAATGCAGGACTAGACTCAAACCATAGATAAGCGTTGGACGCAACGATCTTCTGTATAAAAAGGAGCATCTGTAACAGATAAGGTAAGAGAGTCGTCGGTTGAAGGCTCTGTGAAGGGAGGGGATTGTTCCCGTGGTCTAAGGTCTTGCTGAGTCTATCCAGGGGATTGTTTCCGTGGTCTAAGTTTTTGCTGAGTCTATCCAGGGGATTGTTCCCGTGCTCTAAGGTCTTGCTGAGTCTATCCAGGGGATTGTTCCCGTGCTCTAAGGTCTTGCTGAGTCTATCCAGGGGATTGTTCCCGTGGTCTAAGCTCTTGCTGAGTCTATCCAGGGGATTGTTCCCGTGGTCTAAGGTCTTGCTGAGTCTATCCAGGGTAGACGGATTCCTTGATGGATGTTCTGGAGGAAATCAAGGCGACTTGTCATGGTGCAACAAAAACACTCGTAGTTGTGGCCAGCGTGGTCAGTTCGTTGTCATAAAATTAATGTGTGACGCAATAATATCCATAGGAGGTGCGCCAGTAATGGACCTTTAAGAGTAAGAATTGGACATTATTACTGTATTAGACTGTAGAGTCAGTGTTGGTACTGACTGAGTATTGGAGAAGGGGTGTGGGAGGTATGAGGTTGATAACTTTATACGCTGTAACTAACCCATTAATTTCATCTCTATATTTGCTGTAACTAAGCCCATTAAGTTCATCTCTATATTTGCTGTAACTAAGCCCATTAAGTTCATCTCTATATTTGCTGTAACTAACCCATTAATTTCATCTCTATATTTGCTGTAACTAAGCCCATTAATTTCATCTCTATATTTGCTGTAACTAAGCCCATTAATTTCATCTCTATATTTGCTATAACTAAGCCCATTAAGTTCATCTCTATATTTGCTGTAACTAACCCATTAATTTCATCTCTATATTTGGTTGAAACCATCTTTATGAAGAGGTGCCATGAAGCTTTCAATATGTTTATCATCATCCATCCCGTCCCCACAATTTTATTCTATTTTATTTACAAAGTAACGAAATTTAAAATTGTAATAAAAATTCAAGAATAAACTAAAACTAGAACGTATGTACCAAATAAATAAGATAAGATATAAGAAAACTCATGTCAGGTTATAAGACAAGACACAAGTGAAACGTCTTGAATAGTTACATGAAGTGTACTTGAATCCTTTCCATCATCCAACTTTAAGGTTCCTAGAAATTGTTGAACACACCTGTACCGTTTGTAACACAACAATACAAGGGGAAAACGCTGAGGTGAGATTTCTTGATGCCTGAACAACTGCCCATATATAAAGAGATCTCATTTCATTATTTAATATTAAAAAATGAATCCTGATATCTTTTTATCAGCGAGCCTAAGTAAAAAAAAAATGACTCGAGTCACCGCCCATTGATATCCTCTCTGTAATCGCTGCCACTTGGTTAAGTACCCGTTAAGTCATTGTTTGTTCAGCTAAGCTGTTGGTGACAAGAAGCTGGGTAGGAGAGGTGGGTGGGGTAGACATTCGATATAACAACAAAACAGTTTATTTAATGCTCATACCTGGTCCCACCTGAAAAGACAAGACTCATACGCATGAGACCTACATCTCATATTGAAGTAATGATCTGGAAGTAGAGCGGTGCTAACCGAACATTTTAATAGCTCCTTTTATTGATCCGCCTCCCCCCTCCACCCCACACATCTTTAATATTATATTGGCTTGACGAATTATTCTTTGACTGACATTTAATGTTTAGTCTTCATAAAATATCCACACACTTTTTTTACGGTAAGTCAATCCTGTAATTATGTCTGACATCAAAATGTTTTGTCCTTTTTTTCTTTGTTTGTTTCGTTATTTACTTCAATATCTTTGATCTTTGTTTATTGTAGTTTAAACTTTCTTTGAAGCATAATTTAACTACAATTTTCGTCAAAGTTTTTCAGGGGTAAAATGAAAAGAAGGGACACTAAATGTTTTAAAGTACACGTGTGATTTTGTTAAAAACATATAACGACATATTAAAATATAGGGTGAAACGCTTTTGAAAGTCCAACCTTCATTGTGATTAACGTTTAATAATACACTCTACTAGTAGAGAAAGTACTACACTTGGAATGGGAGATAATAGGTAATTTAAAATCTTGGCTGATTTGACATAAGCTTTATCTCCCTTTGGGTGATATTTCCGAGACAAAACGTTTAAAATATGATTAGAGTCAAGTACGTACTTAAGGTAAATTAAGGTTCTTTCACAATTATACTATACATCAAATGAAAATAGATTTTTAAAAAAAAAGTAGAGATGGTTATACAAATATTTATTTTCTTTCAATTGACTGAAGCACAGTTAGAAGGGCAGTTATAAGGACAGTTAGATGGACAGTTATAAGGACAGTTAAAAGGACACTGATACGTTCAGTCACTGGCCAACAGACTCAGAATGACTAATTAAAACCTCAAACCTCGGTAGAAAACTTAATTTTTTATTTACTTGTCCCACAAAGAAATCAGCATGCTTTAAAATAAAAAAATAATACCCCACATTGTTCAACATAAATTATGCAATGATGAAAGAGATGGTGAGCGATAAAAACTTCCTTGCAACAGAAAAATTTCTATAGTAATTGTCCAAGATGTAACATTGCACTTGATGATAACTAGCAGGTGATCAGTTGCTATACAATTTCTTTCTGATACGTAAATATATCTTAAAAGGAAATACACGTTTATGGAAGGAATCAAGTAACCGTAATATTGACGTAGAGGTGGCGAGCTACAACGTTACTGTGCCTGGATCTGGATTGAAAGCTGCACCGATGACAACAACAAGCCCAACTTTTAACTCTCCTAAATATCTGACGATGAGCACAGGAAGTGATCTCATGATGACAGCTTCAGGTCTCATGTTGGATTCCAAGGGGTACAAACACCAGCTCTGTGACGGGCTCTGACAGTTCTTACTTCCCCCTCGTAAGCTCCGAGCAGCTGTCTTACATCGAGACCTACCTCGGTGTTTGGCTGTGTCTGCTAATGTCCCTCGTCGGCGTGGTGACAAACGTCATCAACCTTTGTGTGTTCTCCAAGCACGGGTTCGCGGACAGCATCACCATATCGCTGACGTTCATCGTGGTCTGCGAGCTCGTCCGATGCTCGTGCGGGTGCCTGAGCCGTCTGCACGGGTTGGCCAAGATTTTGAACGAGGCCGTCGGCATCTCCTGGCAGAACGTGACGTTCTACACGTTCACGGCAGCGCAGTTTTACGTCAGCAACGCCTCGAACGTCATGGCGGCCTACGTTGCCACAGAGCGCTGTCTCTGTGTCGGGCTCCCTCTACACGTCAAGCGGCTGATCACGTGCAAAGTGACGTCGTCTGTCATGGCCGCCGTGGCTCTGGTCGTGCTGGCCACCCACTGGCACACCTTCGTCACGTTCCAAGTGGTCTGGGTCCAGCACGCAGGTCTGAACGCCACGGTCGCCAAGTGCGTGTACACCGAGTTTTACACCGACAACTTCAACGCCATCATGACCTACAACAACATGGTGTCGTTCTTGTGGCCAGTGTTTTCATTCATTGTGCTTGTCGTCTGCACGGTTTTGATAGCTTATTTTTTAAGCAGGTCTACCGCGTTCCGAATACGACGTCACGTCCAGACCTCGTCAAGTCAAAAGAGGCAAACTGGTCCAAACGTACTCGGTAAGGAGAGGAGGGTTATGCGCATGCTCCAAGTCGTCATTGGTGTGTACCTCATTAACATTCTGCCGCGCCTGCTCATCTTTCTGGCCAGGAGCATCGAGTTCGAGTTTTTCACTTTTCGCCGGTATCACAATATTTACATGGCATGCGCTCACATAGTCTACGTCTTAGATTTCTCCAACGCTTCTTCCAACTTTTTCATCTTCGTTTCCATGAACTCAAAGTTCAAGAGCACGTTTAAAAGAATGGCTCAGCCCAGCCCCATGATTCAAAGGAAAGGAAGTAAAATGGTCAAATTTTTGTAATCATTCGTCGTACATTACAATCGTAAATTTATCCTCTTCACAATATGTTTCAATAAATGAATAATACCTTTTAAATACACATACCCATGTTTTTTTAAAGTCCTAGAATAGTGGTCAACGGGGCAAGTTTTAAAGTTTTGCAGAGAAAATAAACTGTGAAATAGTTAAAAATAAAGCGATTAATATTTAAAAGAAATAAATAGTTTGAAGATGTTTAGAGGTGAGGGGCACACATAAATATTTTTTAAATTTTAAACAAAAATGTACACAACCATGTAATGAATATGCTACCGGTGTTGGTTTTATAGGGCTAAAATTACAGCAAGTGATATCCCGAAGTCAAGTCATGAATGGGAGATAACCAAGTCATAAGTCAACTGAATGTTGTGAACTGACCGGGAAATCAAACCATTGGGAACTCAAGAAGCCATCTCATTAAGGTGATATCACCAAATTATATCACTAAGGGGACATTACCAAGTCATCTCACCAAGGGGATATCATTAAGTTGTCTCACTAAGGGGACATCACCGAGTTATCTCACTAAGGGAAAATCACCAAATTATATCACTAAGGGGACATCACCGAGTTATCTCAGTCATGGGGACATCACTAAGTTGTCTCACTAATGGGACATCACCGAGTTATCTCACTGAGGGGACATCACCCAGTCATATCACCAAGAGGTCACAACCAAGTTGTCTCACTAAGAGGACATCATCGAATTATCTCACTCATGGAGACATCACTAAGTTGTCTCACTAAGGGGACACCACCAAGGTGTCTCACTAAGGTGGGACATCACCGAGTTATCTCCCTGTAGCCGTCTGCTAGAACTAACCTCTGCAGTCGGCGTTGATGACCGTCACCGGTCACTTCAGGTGTACTCCAGCTCTCGTATTTCACGCTGAGTGAGTTACCACTTAACAGCCGTCTTTACAGCACGGGGCGGTCAGTCACGTGATGAGTTGGGACACGACCGGTGGGGGGGGGGGTAACACACTGCCCCTGGTCTGTAGTAGTGTCGAGTTTGAGTGAGAGGAGCGGAGAGTGCAGACTGACGGGAGTTGTGTATTTGGATATGATGTGAATTGTTAAAATAAACCTGTTGCTTATCCTTACCCAGTGAATTGGACTTCATTATTGTTCTGTATAAACTTAGCCTCCACTTGGCTACATCCTTTACTAACGGGGACATCACAAATGTCTCACCAGGGTGAACACACCAAGTTGTCTCACCCAGGGAACACCACCGAGTTATCTCCCTCATGTGGACATCTCAAATGTCTCACCAGGGTGAACACACCAATTTATCTAAACGCCCCCGGTCGTCGGTGTCTTTGTGAATTTTTATTTAAAGATTAAACCAAAAAGCAACAACTTATCAACAATTAATAGCGTGTCTTTAAATTATAACCTACATAAGTAAAATGGAAATAATTAAATGGAAAAGACGTAAACAAGGTAAGGGTTAGCCTGACAGGAAGAAACAAAACAAAACGCTGTTTTGTTACGTTCTTTCAGGCTAACCCTTACCTTGTTTACGTCTTTTCCATTTATTTTTTATAAGCCTGATTGCAGTCTCACCCCCAGACCTGCCAACTTTCCCAAAATAAAAATCTGTAGATGGTGCGCGCGCAAGTTGGGATCGCGAGTCATTAGCGCCGTGGTCTAAATCTATACACTTAATTATCAATAGTTAAATAATTAAAAGTTAAAGAAATAATAATTTACCTTCATTTTCATGTAATAGTCCACAGAATGAATATTAACATCATTACAAATGTACATATATACATATGCACAGAACAGAATAATCATTATTTACATATGTACACAACTTGCATGTGTTCAGTTTGACAACATTTCTCTTGTGGCCTTTTTACATTTCCCCAACAACTCTTTGGACATATGTAAGTGTAAGTTGCCATGGCAATTGGTAACTTTGGTGACCAACAAATTAGACAGAGTCTCCACTTTCATAGAGGCCCTTGACTCTGTATAGTTTTTCTTGACAATAGAAACAATTATTTCAGCATCTGCATTGCTGTGGGGAATGCATCACACTGCAAGCATGGCAGTAGCAAAATCCTTTAACTCCACTTGGTCTGTTATTGGATTTTTAAAGTTTTTCAGGAAGTGCCACTGTTCATCCACTCTGGTTAAGGTAACCACTTCCTTTGGTAGGTCCATAATCTGGTAATTGTTCCTCATAAGAGTCCAGTGAACAGGTCATTGGGATTTTCTTTTTAAAAAATTAAAGGTCAGCAAAGGCAAAGGTACCACTGCCACTATCTCTCCAGGTCCAATTCATATTTAACACTTTGGCATGCTGGTAGAGTGGGTCAGATAGTGGAAATTTCTCTTTCATATACTTGAGAGCTACAACATAGAAAGACTTTAGGTGCTCTACAACCAATTTTCTTGACTTCTCATTCAGCTTTTCCAAAAGTGCATTGCTGCATTAGTTTGTAGTTTGTAGTTTCACTGTCAAAGTCAATGCTGTTAGCTTCATTTTTCTTAGTAGTTATATGTTTTTGAATATCATTATAACCACCCCTTTCTATGCTTAAGTGGGTTTGGCAAAGATTGCAAAATGCAAATGTTTCCCCACGGGATGATGATCTAGGAAACGAATGCTTCTCAGTATTATATTCCTTTCTAAAACATTGAGTTTGAGCATGACGTTTTTGTTTGTTTTTTTTTGGTTGGAGTTTCAGAATTGTAAGATTCGACCTCATTTGTTGCCACGGTAGATCTTTTCAAAAATGTATCCATGTTGTCACTTTAAGCTTCCTCTTTGAAATAGGCACCACACAATGAATTATTTTTAAGTCCAATAAACGGGTGGATCATAGAATATATCAAGTGAAGAATGACACAATAAAAACATGGGTCCCATAAATAACGGAAGTGCGGGAGAAAAAACAGGAAGTCATCATATAAATCAGCCAAGTCGTCTTATTTTTTTTTTTGGCTTTTTCTTTTTATAATTTTTTCGCATTCTGATTTTTCATGGTGAATTTTTTTTTTTCGGAAAATCGGGAGATTATGATTAAGGGTCTTATCGGGATTTCGTAAGCATGGGTAAAAAATCTGTATATTCCCAAAAAATCGGGAGGGTTGGCAGGCTGCACCCCTCATTTTGTTTACAAAATGAAAATAATCTTAACAACTTTGATCGCCATATTCTCTTGACTTTTATATACCATTTGGCTATTTCACTTTCTTTGCGTACAAAAGAAATTTTGTTAAAAATCAAATAGAATTTAATTTTTTTTTAAAATATTAAAATTTGTTTGTTTTTGTTTCATTTTAATTGTAACGGGGCCGGCCATTAAGTACGTCACTCTATTTTTGACCATTTTAACTCCCCCCCCCCCTTTCCTGTCACAAATCTTCGACCTCCCTAAAGTACGTCACACTTTCAAATAAAATTTTTTTTTTAAANCTTTCTTACATCCCCTCCCCCACCCCCTCTATGATGAAGCTGTGATCAGTCGCAAATTTTTGTTCACATCTGCACATCTACATAAATTTGTTGTGAAAAGATGTGTAGTATATGTTTTGTCTAGGGTATTATATGTATTTATACTTTCACCCTCACAAGGACCTACTTTAGTGATCTCCGCAAATGATGAACAAAAGAACGATTGTATAATATAAATGATTAACGTTTAATGTACACTATATACAATGGCAATATCTCAAATATTCATTAATAAATGTCCCCTAAGATTAAGGTATGTAAAGTCTTATGGCTCGCTAATTATCATCATTACAGCTTGCCTTACGCCAAAGTTTCTATTTTTGAATACTTATATTAAATGGTGTCACGGAGTCCCTGGTTATCCGGTGTAGGCTTGTATGCTTGCTTTGTTGGTGTACTGCGTGACTTGACCTCGTTTCGTCTCTCTGCGATGTGTGTATAGGCAGCTTCCAGTGTTGTGCTCCTCTCACAGTGTTGACGATGTGACGTAACAGTCAGCTGGCACGGACTAAGCTTGTGTAACCAATGTCGGTATCTGTATTATTTGACCTAGATAGATCGTACACAGTAGAGGGGCTCTCACTTCTCTCCACGTGTGTTGTTGATAAGATTTTCAGCTCACATGGTCACACAGCTGTGGTGTGGTATGGCTGGCATCAACTAACACGATATTACGTGATGAGCTGAGCAGAAAAGAGCACAGGGCTCTGTGGCGAATGGAGTGCGCCTCCTGCCTACTGTATGGTAGCACTTGTGGATTAGCTATCGACCTTAGCTGACACGGACACAAGGTGTACTTGGGTGTCTCGTGGCAAGGGTAGCAATCCTGTATCGGCAACGTAGTACCGGTGGTTTGGACGGCTGTCCGGATTCCTCACCGTGGCGTACTTCTAATGGTGCAGCTCCCTTGAATTCAGGCGTAGCAGGAACGAGGCTATGAAATAGAAACAAAACTCTGGGAGTTTTCTATCGCATAGACTTGTACATGGTCCTCCTTCCAACGACATGCCGTTCAGAGCAAGACGCCAGAAGGGGATAACAATTTGACATAATAATATGAATTAATGGTTTAGTCTTACTACCACGGGTGTAGGCCTATTTGGCGAACACCTTACACGTGGGTTCAGCAATCAATATAACACTTAAATTTATTTTAATACATAATCTAACATCCACACACGCTGCTCCATCTATCTGGTGGAGATAGCGTGTGTAAGCACATATTATTTAAGCAAACGTGATATATCTAAGAATATCACACGGGTCCCAACACGGTAAATTTATCCCGTGGGGTATTAAATCCATGTCAATCGAACAAAATAAATGTCAATCTTCTATGAAAAATACATATAATTATAAATGTACATCATTAAAATAAGATTTCAGTTCACTCTTACTAGACTGGTTAGGTTGCCGGCTTTTCACCTACAGTTCAGAGATATGATCCTGTGGTGCGCTAACTGTGCGATGTTTCTCCTTGTACAGTTTGGCAGTGAAAAGAATGAGCCTTCCATTTTCTCTGATTATATCTTCCCTGGTCACGTGACTTAAGAACTCTTGATTGGCTGTAATGATCATTGAGGACCAATGGGTTGTTGGCCTCCTTGTTTTAGCCCCGTTGATGAAATTATTTACCATTATTCTGGCCACATGCTTGCTTCCCAGACGGGAGTTACATCCCCTTATCTTTCCGGTGTGGTCTGGCGGGTGGGTGTTACTTGGGCTTAATAGTCTGATATAAAGTTTCATCACAAAATTAATAAATTATAATAATATGCGGGAAAAGTTTGTAAGTTAAAAAATATATAAATTAGTATTAATTATTAATAATAAATAAATTTTGAGTAAATTGAAGTAAAAATTTGATAAATATTTTCGTTACTTTAAAATCAAATTTTTTTATTTAATTAATTTTAATGGAAATTTAATCAATAAAATTTTTAACGATTAATCGAAAATTAATAGTTAATTTTCGCATCCTTAATACATTTAAATATTAGGATTGGTAAAGATTAATTATAAATTAATCGTTAACTTTTGAAAAATTAACGATTAATTTCATAAAGTTAATCGTCAATTTCGATTAAACTAAACATCTCAAGGGAAGTAACAAAACAGATAAGTGATATTTTTTGTTTTATTGAGTTATTTTCCCTGCCTCATAGACGGACATTTTATTTTTTATTAAATCCACACTGCATTATTAATAATTTATAATAACACGCGGGAGCAGTTTGTGCGTTAAAATATATAAATTATTATTAATCATTAATAACTAGGGGTTTTAGGGAAAGCGCCTACGGCGCCCATTTTTCTCCAAAAGCTCAATTAACTTATCATTCTCCTTGTTGGATAAATACGAAATGTTAAGCTTATTGAAATGTATAAAAAGCATCTTATAATAAATTTATATATGGCACATATGATGAAGTTTGTCAAGTATGGATCAATACTGCGAAAATCCTCTATCTCCAACTGAAACTAGTTACTAAAGCATTCGTTTCAAAATCTAGAGAACTGTTGAGGGTAGTAAAGAATCTAAATCGAACCTTGAAATTCGGGCAAAAAAACATGAAAATTTGTAGAAGTTGCTCACCTGATTTATTGGCAGCTGTTATTACAGTGAATGTGTCTGACAGGACTCAACAAAACAGCAAACATTTCGGCAAAGAGCCTTCCTTAACAAAGTAATAGTACACAAATAAAACGAATATAAAGAAATAAAAACTTAGCTGCGGTGAAACCAAAAGAGGGCCAAAGAGAGTAATCATTGGTGTACTTTTAAAGGAGCTTACATGCAGTAAAAATAATTTTATTAAAGCCTCCCTTGAGGATTGAACTCACGACCCCTGAGCTATAAAGGCCTCGTGTAGATACAAAACAGTTCCAAATAATTTTATTAAAGCCTCCAGTGAGGATTGAACTCACGACCTCTTGTTTACAAGACCAGAGCTCTAGCCACTGATCAGGTCCAATAAAGCTTATTCATACAAAAGGTGTATTCGTAGTGTTGCAACCAGTTTTTTCCCTACCTAACATACTCTAAGTGCTCGTCGGGAAGTCCGTCAAGTTATGTATAGTGAAATGTGTAATTACTGTAATACTAAAAATGAAATACCGTGCTGAATTTACTATATAGTTTTTAATTAATGCTAAACAAATGCAAATATATACCTTATTTGAACGTAATTTAGATCTTAAAACATACTCCTATACTATACAGATATATACTTTATTTTAACTTTAATTAGATCTAACATAGTCCTATACTATACAGATATATACTTTATTTAATGTTAATTAGATCTAAATAGAACTAACACAATAAGCTATTTACAACCACCGTTTTACCATAGATGACTTTAAGGCATATTTCTTCAAAAATTCTCATTATCTTATCTTATCTTATCTTATATGTTACAGACGCTCCTTCTGTATAGAAGATTATTGCGTCCTACGTATTTTTATGGTTTGTGTTTAGTCCTGTTTTCTTACTAGAGTTTTAAATGATGATAAAGTGTTGGCTCTCCTGGTTACATGAGGCAACCCATTCCACGCCCGAATACCGGACGGAAAGAAAGAAAACTTGTATGTGTTTGTTCTTGCATATGGAATAAGAAAGGTGTTTTTATCTTTATGTCTATCTGAGGGTTGTATTAAGTTATCTTTGTGTTGTATTTCTAAATTAGAATTAATAGCCTTATGTATAATTACTAATTTACTCTTGGTTCTTCTATCCTCTAGTGTTTCAAGGTTTAATGATTTAAATAATGGTGTTACTCTTGTCAGCTTTGAATATTCTCCAGTAATGAATCTGGCAGCTCTTTTTTGGATTTGTTCTAACTTATCAATATTTTCTTTGGTGGATGGGTCCCATACAGAAGATAGTTCCTTGTAGTTCTTTTTCAAGTCTCTCTAATCCAGAGTACAGTGACCCAAGATTGGAAATTAGCTAACGTAACTCCACTCTTTAAGAAAGGTGATAAATCAGACCCCGGTAATTACAGACCTTTATCACTTACTAGTTAATCTCACTTGTAAATTACTAGAACACATAATTCATAGTAGATAATACATAATCACCTTCACAAATATAATGATATATGCCCACACCAACATGGCTTTAGAAAAACAGACCCTGTGAAACACAATTAATAGATTTAATAGAAGAACTATATCAAAAGGCTTAGACAATAATGATCAGATAGATATAATATTACTAGACTACCCAAAGGCATTTGACAATGTTCACCACCTTACTTTACTTAAAAAACTTAAATACTTTGGAATCTCAGATACCTTACATCACCGGTGCAAAAAATTTTAATTAAAGAGTATCACCTTCCCGTAAGGATTGAACTGTCACTGACAGTATCACCTTTTTGTTTCGACATTTATAATTAATTCGGCACATTCAGAACATATTACTGTCTTGAATCAAAGACTGGAATTATAAGAATGTACTTTGAAGATTTCAACTTTGTTCAGTTAAAACCAATTCCAAAAAAATAATAATAATACATTTTAAATAATAAAATAAATATAAAAAAACCGATTGTTAAAAAATTCGAAACATTTAAAACATAAAGCCTCCAGTGAGGATTGAACTCACGACCCCTGGTTTACAAGACCAGTGCTCTAGCCACTGAGCTATGGAGGCTCACATGCTTCAAACGCTTCAGTGGGTCAACAACTGTTCCAAACTGTTTTTTAACGCTTGCCATAAGAAGTGTTTTATAAAGCAACTATTACTCTGCCATACCATGCCATTCTTTAATGTAAAATTAGCACAAGATACGGGATAAATGTCAACACAAAAAAGTGTGCTTAGACGAGGGTAGTGTTCACGTAACCTTAAGAATTATCAATTTAATTATAAGGCCATGCATGCAATTGTAAAGTGTGTATAACAAATGTATAAAAAAAATTCAATGGCCATGACGGAGAGAAAGAACAAGATCAATGAATCCATACATTGTAGGCTACAACGTCCCTTGCCTTGGTTATGGATGGCCTCGACACCATTATAGAAAATAACTAAAATCCTATTAGAGTTTACAGTTATATACATATGTCATATGGCCATATATGTATTAAAATCCACAAGGAAACAGTGTTGTCCTAGAGATACACCACAGAATGATCATCTAACGCAATTACGATTTGAAAAAAAAAAAACAACTTAAAACTGGAAAATTTTACCGTTTTCTAGACTTTTAAAACTTTACATTTTTATTTGTTATATCTCTTATTCAATATGATCCCCACTATTAAAATTTATTTTTTTATTTAGTCCCTTGTTGACCGACGAAGGCTTTTTATAGTTCTTTACCCAAGTGTCAAAATAAAATATTTTCAGGTTTGCGGGCCACGTTGGGCCCCATGCCCATAGTACAACTATTTATATGGGGCAAAAAATCTTTACTAATGTTCCCTCTGAGGTTCGTTAATTCATGTTGCACAGCATCCATTCTTGTGAAAATTGTTACACACCATATACATATATATATATATATTATACTTATCAAAATTTGCTGCTCTGTTATTCTAAACTGCCGCGTGGCGTCGGCTAGATATATTATGTACGCGGCCGCGCTGCTAAAAGTAATTTGTTTTCTTGTCAGGTATAAGGTTATGTACGAGTCGAGATAGAAGGAGGGTCAACATTTTCCAAACATCCTGACAGGTAAAATGGAAAACAAAATCCCTATTTAACTACGTGTCTAATTTAAGTCGATATTGTGGCTGTGGATGTACTAGACCAAATAGCAAGACGCGTTCAAATCTTGAATGCAGAACAACAGCTGCAGATTGAGGAACAATTAAAGAAAAATTAGACACTACAACAGCAGAGTACCTCAACAAAACAAAACCGCGAGATACAAAAAAATTCAAAATTAAGTCTTACTTTCTAGGAAAGTCTTGTCGACCATTAAAATAACAGTTTCTGCTTGAAAGGACTTGCAAATCAATAGACAATTTACTTTTTTTTTTTTTTTTTTTTTGTGTGCATCAGAATTAATGCAACACCAGACGCCACAAGCGAATATAACTTTTTTAAATATATATTTTTTTTTATAATCTTATAATAACTGATTTGTAAGTCGTCGTGGCCGAGTGGTTAAGGCGATGGACTTGAAATCCATTGGGATCTTCCCGCGTAGGTTCGAATCCTGCCGACGACGAGGATTTTTTTTTATTGATTGTCATTAAATTTCAAAAGATAAATCTGTGAGTTTTGTGCACGCTATTCATATTAAGACTTATGGGTGTGTCGCATGGTGACCCGTCAAAACGGTGCCAGACAAAATGTTAACATATTTTAACAAAAAGATCAATTTTTTTTTAGCATTTTAAGCTTTTGTCAACTTTTTTTGCCCTTAAAATAGTGGTATTATTGTAAAAAATGATTTCCTGTGATATTGTTACCTTGTTTCTTGTCAATAAACAACCGCGATTCGTACCATTTCGCTTAAAGGCTATTAAATTCACTATCGCGATGTAAATATTATGCTTCTTATGAGCTAAATCTCACACTGAATTGGTGAGTAAAATTACAATGCTTGATTCCGCATTTTACTATTAGTAGTCCATCTATTTTGTCCAGGGCCGTCATGTAGGAGCCCATTTGACGGGGCCGTTATGTCGGAGCCCATTTGTCGGGGCTGTAATGTTGGAGCCCTTTTGTCGGGGCCGTTATGTCGGAGCCAATTTGTCTGTGAACAGTGTGGCTTAGTTTTTCACTAGTTTTAAATAATCCTGGCACATTTTTCCATTATGATCCTGACTGATATCAAGAGAGTAATTAAACTTTACATAGTTCACAGTTCGGAGCACATGTATTTTTTTATTTCAAATATAATATAGCTCAAGTGTTGTTAGCAAGAGACAAAATGTGTTTTAAATTTAAATGGGTTAACGTGTGGATGAATGAATGTACCGTGTGGATGAATGAATCCACCGTGTGGATGAATGAATCCACCGTGTGAATGAATGAATCCACCGTGGGGATGAATGAATGTACAGTGTGAATGAATGAATCCACCGTGTGGATGAATGAATACACCGTGAGGATGAATGAATGTACAGTGTGGATGAATGAATCCACCGTGTGAATGAATGAATCCACCGTGTGGATGAATGAATACACCGTGAGGATGAATGAATGTACAGTGTGGATGAATGAATCCACCGTGTGGATGAATGAATCCACCGTGAGGATGAATGAATATACAGTGTGGATGAATGAATCCACCGTGTGGAGGAATGAATGTACAGTGTGGATGAATGAATCCACCGTGGGGATGAATGAATGTACAGTGTGAATGAATGAATCCACCGTGTGGATGAATGAATACACCGTGAGGATGAATGAATGTACAGTGTGGATGAATGAATCCACCGTGAGGATGAATGAATATACAGTGTGGATGAATGAATCCACCGTGTGGATGAATGAATGTACAGTGTGGATGAATGAATCCACCGTGTGGATGAATGAATGTACAGTGTGGATGAATGAATGTACCGTGTGGATGAATGAATGTACCGTGTGGATGAATGAATCGACCGTGTTGATGAATGAATCGACCGTGTTGATGAATGAATGTACCGTGTTGATGAATGAATTAAACTTACTGATGAATGAATATGCCGTGTTGATGAATGACTGGACCGTGTGAATAAATGAATGTAAGACAAAGTCGGATGTCTCACATTAAACTGGTATCTGTTACAGACGCTCCTTCCATACAGAAGATTATTGCATACTACGCTTATCTATGGTTTGTGATTCGTACTACATTCTAATTATAGTTTTAAATGATGATAAAGTGTTTGTTTTCCTGGTTTTTTTTTTCTGGCAACCCATTCCACGCCCGAATTCCGGACAGGAAGAACGAAAACTTGTATGTGTTTGTTCTTGCGTACGGAATAAGAAAGGTGTTTTTATCTTTATGTCAATCTGAGGGTTGTATTAAGTTTTTTCTGTGTTGTATTTCTAAAATAGAATTAATTGCTTTATGTATAATTACTAATTTACTCTTGGTTCTTCTATCCTCTAGTGTTTCAAGGTTTAATGATTTAACTAATGGTGTTACTCTTGTGAGTTTTGAATATTCTTCAGTAATGAATCTGGCAGCTCTTCATTGAATTTTTTCTAGTTTATCAATATTTTCTTTTGTGGATGGGTCCCATAAAGAAGATGGATATTCTAGTATAGGTCTCACCAGGGTGAGGTGGAATTTTATTTTTATATCTTTATTACATTTGTAAAAGTTCTTTGTTATAAAGCCTAAGGTTTTGTTTGATTTTTTAATAACATCATTGACATGGGGATACAATTATAGTTTCTGATTAATTATGACAATAAGTATTTTGCATCTTTAGTTTGGGTTAGTTCTTTTCCATAAATGAAATTGTTTGAATTTATTTGTTTCTTTTTCTTTGTTACCCTTAACAGTTGACACTTTTCTGGGTGGAAAGTTAGTTTCCCATTTTATGAATTCGTCCTAGTCTTTTTGTAACCTTTTGCTATCTTGTTCTGATTTAATCATTCTATAGATTATACAATCATCAGCAAATAACCTAACTTTTGTTCCTGTTGAGATGTTGTTGGGTAAAACATTTATGTAAATTAAAAAGAGTAAGGGAGCTAGAGAGTTCCTTGTATAACTCCTGCGTTAACCTTCATTGGTGCAGATTTAGATCAATTAATCATTACAGTTTGCTCCCTACCTAAAAGGAAGTCTTGGATCCAGTGATTTACAAGGGACCTGAGATCGCAAAGGAGTCAATGAATTTAATTTTTTAAATTGTTAATTAAGTAAAAACTATGTTTATTTTTAATATCGTTTTCCTTATAAAAACTACTTAAAATATTTTTAGTTAACACTTTCGAGATCTTTTTTTTTTTTAAATGGAGAAGTTTGTTCGTAAAAAATACTATTAAATTATTAATAATAAATTATTTATTAATAAATCGAAAAAAATTGTTACAAATATTTTATTTAATTTTAATCGCTATTTTATCGATTAAAATAATTTTAACTGGTTAAATTTTTTACCGATTAATCGGAAATTAATCGTTATTTTTGCAGCCCTAATTATTATTATTATTAAAATTAAAAGCACGGAGTTTTATTTGCTCGTTGCCGTTGCAAAAAAAAAAAAAAAAGAATTTGGTGTCCTGATCATAAATAACAATAACAGTGTATTCTTTATCGTCAGTCTGAACATAAAAAAAAATTCGATCTACAGTCTATAGCCGTAGGTGCCTTTATAGTTGTTCCCATGTTTAAACTGGAATGTTAAATTTTGAGACAGTTCAGACAGGTTGCGGCGACTTGCGGCCATTTAGATCGGGGGGGGGGGGTAATCGGTAGGTGTCGATTCTGTCAACACTTACACGCAAACTGATGAAGTGATTCACAATAGGTCAATACACTACCCAACAAACAGTGAGGGGCGTTATAAAAATTCTTTGAAAGTTGTTTACAAAGTATCCAACTACACAAAGGAGGAAACAGATGGGATAAAGTGATTGAATATCCTAGAAAAATCTTTATTGACAGCACAGATGCATGAGCCCGGTTAGCTCAGTCGGTAGAGCATCAGACTTTTAATCTGAGGGTCAAGGGTTCAAGTCCCTTATCGGGCGCTCATTTTTTTTCTTTTTAACCCCTTCCCTCAAAGGAGGACAACCCCTTCCCTCAAAGGAGGACAACCCCTTCCCTCAAAGGAGGACAACCCCTTCCCTCAAAGGAGGCCCTATAACTTTAAAGCTAAATAAAAATGTTGCTAAACATGTTCATTTGAATAGAATCTCGAATTGAAAGGAATGTTTTAACGAAAAAAGGAGTTAGAAATTATCAAATAAAAAAGTCCAGAATGTAAATCTCTGTAGTCTTCAAGGAAAAGGTCGAAGGTCACCACACTACGATGTTCTCCTGTCAGGCAGGGCGGTTCTCACGCTGTTTTACTCTTGTTAAAGTGGCAAAGGATGTTTTTAATAACATTTATAGGTATTCCGAAGCTTGTCTTAGAATATTATTGCCTTCACTTTCACGCTGTACCCAACAGTTCAGTGGCCGGCTCTGTGTGAGAACCTTTGTTTGTCCACAAAGCTTGAAACTTGTAAAACAGTTGAACAATATAAAATTATGGCTCAGGCATTTAGATTTTTAAAAAATGTATATTTTAAAAACTTGTATTTTTATCACAAAAAGGAATAGATCCTGCAAATTATTGATTAATTGGTAAAAGTGTTCTTTGCAAAATGAACAATAATGCCCCCAATGAGGATCGAACTCATGCCCCCTGGTTTACAAGACCAGTGCTCTAACCACTAGCTATGGGGGCTTGTATCAGTTATAAAAGAAAGGTTTAAACTTAACTCACCTTCATCAAAGCGTTTGTGATGTAACCGCAGTGTCGTTTGTTTCACTCGCTGCAGGAGCTAACTTTTTTTTCGGTCGGTTATTCCCCCCCCTCCCACCGAAACTGCAACTGGTGAGTTTTACAAACAGAACAAGTGTCTAAAAATATCTGAATATGATTTTATGGAGATATTTTAAGTCAGAACGACACTGAATATCCATGGGGGTGGGTGGGGGGAGGGGAATCTATTTGATACAATTATAAAAGTTTTAAGGTTGATATAATTTTTCGATTGGTTTTTGGTCAAACGCCTCTGGCCATTCTAAATATAATGATAAATGTGTCCATTTAATATTAGTCAAAAGTAATCATTAACTTTATTGAATGCATCAAATTCTTGACATCACATTTCGAGAGGACAACTTTTCTTTGTATCTCAGTTTTTGAGGCATTAATTTTAAATATGACAGAAAGGATACTTGATAGAGTTAAGTCACGTGGATTAAGATTATTGTCACTCGAATCAATATAAATGAAAGTAAGGTGGACTTAGGTGTCTTCGTATTGTACGTGGGTAAGACATCTACATAATTGTCAAAGGAATAGTGGGCATATTTTCCAAGCGTACACGTACACATGACTTATTTGAATATATCTAGTGGAGTGGAGTGGATGTCATATGTCCCAAATGAGTCTGCATTACCCCCCGAGAATTCCCTTTTGACGCCAGATGAGGTAATTTACCCCTGTTCGCCGACCTCTTTCTAACGGGATGCCCGTCAGTCAATTAAGGGATTTTTAAAAAAAAATACATTCTACAAATATTATTTTTAAATGAATTTTTTTAAAAATAAACAAAGAAGTTAACAGTAATGACTTATACAATGGTTAATTTGTATGCATTAAAATAAAATATAATCTAAGGATGTTAACACATTTCGTTTTTTGAAGGCCGGTTAAACGGTTTAAAGAACGAACCGGTTCAATAGGATACCTAAATATTAAAGTTGTAAAAGTTTATGTTAACATTACTGTTAACCCAAAAGTAGCGTATTCTAGCAATTTTTTATGCCCACAATGATTCAGCATTACCCCCAACAGTTCCCTTTTTACCCCAAATGAGATAATTTATTGCTTTTTACCGACCACTTGGTTAAAAAGATCGATAGCGGTAGCCATGTCTTTTTCATTAGTTTATAAATTCCACAAGAGAATGCAATAATTTAGACACACCTCGTCCATTGGTGATATTATATTTACAACTGTTGTGTGAGGAAAAAAGAATTGAAAAAACAAACAAACAACAACAACAAAACGTGTGAGCTTCGGAGTGAAAAGTTATGATAATATTGGATATTTTAATAATGTCATAGTATTTGTTCAGTCCTCAACTTGCAAGAATTACTGTATTGTGCGACGCACAACATGATACCCTACTTTCCTGCACAAATGTGGGGTTCGTACAGTATTGGCCATTTGGCCATATTCCTATTCCAGCGCATACCTAATAATTTTTAGAAAACATAAGATGTGATATCAATGTGATTTTTAGATCAAATGCCTTTGATGTGCATATACTTAGCAGGAAAACTGTCATTAGAAGATCGAAATCAATTTGAGGAATTGTCTTGCATCTATATATTCTAGGTCTATCAACAATGCAATGATCCTTGTAATATCAATAGTCACATTCGCGAGCTCAATCGCGAAGGTTAATCACATCAAATGGGTTTTGACATTACCGCTGCATTATTCGTTATTAGTCTTGCTATGCCTTGGCAACTAAACAACTTCTTTTAAAAATGTAATATATAACACAAGCCGAATTCATACTTAATCCTATAGGGCTTTAAGCTGTGTAAGGGCTCATTTTGCCATCAAATCAGTACAGAGAAAATCATGTCAAAACGGTAAAAGAATGCAATGGTACCTTGTGAAATGGAAAAATTCTTGGCGGTCGTCTGATATGAAAAAGTTTGAGAATCACTGGCTTACAGTTTATTTAATGTCTTTTACATAGCTTCACGCGTGTTACAATATTACAATGTAGACCTTAATACTTAAATGACAAATAAGTCATTTGAAACATACTTGTTTTCAAATAGAAAATAAAGTTTTTTAAATTTTTTTTTATTTGTGGGGGGGGGGGTGTCTAAGTTTTGTGACGTATTATTGGAGGGGGGTGTCTAGGATTTTGTGACGACGCGTGACGTAGGGGGGAGGGGGTAAAAATCGGCTAAAATCGCGTGACGTCATTTATGGACTGCCCCTTGCCAAATTTAAAAGAAAAAAGAAAACAACATGTTTATATTATTTTAATTAAAATATGTTGAATTAAATTGTTAAATCAATACTTAAAGAATCTATGTTCTACAGGAAAGTAATTTTTGAAAAAATTGAATGCATGAAGCTATAAACTTTGGTAACCTTTATGTCGCTATTAGCTAGGTATAAATTTTATATGTTACATATATATATATATATATGACATAATTTACACTAAACTTACTTTAATAGGCCAATGTATTATTATAAAGATAATTAAATTGTTTATTTATTATTAAGAGTTATATTTATTTATTTGAAGACAATAATGTTCAGTAAATAGTAAAGCTGAAATAAAGATAGTGCTGCTGCAAAGATTACAGCAATTATATAACTATAAAACTATCAACTATACTTCACTTTGGTTTAGAATAAGTCATTCACAGCTTACCGGGTCGTAAAAGTGATTTAAAAAATCCAATATCTAAATCTATTCAAATAAGTGAGAGTCACTGGAAGACATGACTAAAATATATCATTTTTAGAAAACTATGACGTAAAACACGAAATTCCGAAGAAAACCTTTAGCTAACCACTGTAACCACTTGTGTGCAGAAAGTTTTTCAGTCAACTGTCATTGTAAGCTAAATTTTAAAACTTTTTTGTAACATATCACTTGAAAAATCGTCTGAACATATATCTACACACATAGCATCAGCATTAAAAATTTTAAAAAAAGAAGCATGGCTAACAGGGGCCATTGGGGCCCCTGAATAAATTCGTGGATTCACCTCCTGGAGGCGGCACTGTGTCCATGGATTATTTACTTTCTTTCATTTTAATTAAAACATTTCAAATCAATGAGTAAATGAATCTTATAATTTTCTTATACAAATACAAGCATATGTGCCCTTCCTGTCATTACAGTGTAGTTAATGATTAAAATCTTAATTACATTCTTAGCGCAGGCGTCAACATTACTGACCGATATTGTATGATGAATATGTTTATTTCATACTTTACGTAACTATATTTCATTTCAACGTCATTTTGTCAATCCCATAAATTTCATATTTCATGTCATGGAATTCATTTGATTTCATAAATTATGACTATGAAGGTCAAAGCGAAGTCCCGTCAGGGTAAATGCGAATGAAAACTAAAATAACCATTACCCAATTTACTTACAATATGAAAATGTTGGGTCTAAGAAATAAACGATTGTTTGGCCACTATTATTTAGAAATTAATTAGGGCCCTATTTATTATAAGGGCTTACGGGATGTAGCGTTAGAACGTTGGAAAATATTTGTAAGTAAGGCAAAATGTATGGGCCCGGTTAGCTCAGTCGGTAGAGCATCAGACTTTTAATCTGAGGGTCAAGGGTTCAAGTCCCTTATCGGGCGGTCTATTTTTAAAATAATAAAATTGTAATTAGTTTTTTTAACCAATTCTTCCCAAAAACGGTATGAAATATTTAAGAGTATCAAAAAATTCTATAAAGACTGATTCATGTTAAAAGTATCCGGAATTGAAATGAATAATCCAACGTACCAAGGCCATCATCAATTTTTCAAACTTTAACAATAGAAAAATCTAGGTAGGCAGCATGGAACAGGCCGAAGACCCACATTACTATGATGTTCAGCTCTTAATATCCTACACGTGAAAGTAAATCAGCTGCCCCGAGCCTAGTGAAGTCTTATCAAGCTTATAAACTTGTCCCTATTTCAATTACACACAATTATTTATCAAATAGTCTCACCCATATATGTGCAAACTCGATGACGCTTACACGCGCACCCATATTATGATTGTTGTTCACAACAGTTCAGTGACCGGCTCCGTTTGAGAACCTTCGTATGTCAACATGACATAGATAGAACCTACCAAATGGTTGGAATAGATATAAGACAATTATGACTAACGGACAAAATCGTGTTTTCCAAAAATATAAGCCCCCAATGAGGATCGAACTCATGACCCCTGGTTTACAAGACCAGTGCTCTAACCACTGAGCTATGGAGGCTGTTAATCAAATGTAAGGACTTGAGTCATATATAAACATCAGAGGCGTAGACATATTATATAATTTCTATTACGGGCGCTCCTTGGTTAAAGAAGACTGCGTCCTTGCTTGTCTGTGAGATTTTCCCCCCATTTTTATCTACAATTTTTTTTTTTTACTCAATATAGTCTGTATGGTGCAACTCGGCAGAGTTAAGAGATGTAAAAAAAAAAATAATTACAAAAAATGTAAGGTGAAGACGTCACCGTAATGGTCAGTGGTCAGTGACCCTAGGCACGATTTACCTCCAGGCAAACCACTCACCCCCAACCAAACTCCACCCTAATTTATTAACCTATTAACTTACTAGTTAGTGCCTGGTCTAAAAGAATTTACAGTACATAGCCGATGAGCGGTGATAGCACAACACAAATTTTACCTTTTAAATCAACGCCTTTGCCAGCACTCCACAATAAAGTTATTGACAGGCGTCATGTGGCAGATATCGACCAACTCACTGGCTTGTTTATAGACGGCTGATAGACTATATTGATAACAATTTAAACGGCTGATATATGGATAACATTTTATACGGCTGATAATATTGATAACATTTTATATGGCTGATATATTGAGAATATTTTATATGGCTGATATAATGAATAATAGTTTATATGGCTGATATATATGGAGAATATTTTATATGGCTGATATAAAGATAATAGTTGATACGGCTGATATATGGATACTATTTTATACGGCTGATATATGGATACTATTTTATACGGCTGATATATGGATACTATTTTATACGGTTGATATATGGATACACGATGCAAAATTAGCAACACTGCGGCATTTCTCGCAAATGGGAGCCTGGACTCAGATATACTTCCTATTCTTATTTGCAGCCTTACCTTATGACTAGAATTTTCAGGGATTCATACTAACATTTGCCCATCTTTATTATAGACTATAATACCATTTAAACATTTGGGGCCCCTCGCTGTAGCCCGCTGAGCCCACCCCTTTTAATCCATCATAGGGGGAGGGGGTAACGCATCTGTGAAAAAATGTGACGACAAATTTTAAAAAATCATGTTAAGCCTGGTCCCTTTTGGAACTCAGGACGTGTTAGCGCATTTTCGTATTATGTATCAGTACTTATGTTAGATATCAGCATTATGTAGTTATCAGTAATTGTGTTTAGATTTTAGACATATTTTTATGAATTTTCTTGTGTAATGAATATACCTGAATTTTTTTTTATTTAAAAGTCATTTCTTTACATTTTACATTTTTTTATTTTCTCTTTAATCTAACTACAAGTGGTTTGTGGTCACTGAAATAGGACTCATAAATGAAACATTCTAAATTGTAATCAGCTAATCGCCCAAATACTCCGTCAATTGTTGTTTGATAGATCGTGGTTGCCAATCTTGGTGAAAGTAGTTGAATGTTGAAGCTTGTTTCGAAAAAGTTTTCAATTTCTGCCCCTGGGCCGCTAAGATCTTGATTGAAGTCACCACAAATGATGACGTAAAACTCTCTAAACTTTTACACATATTCTAATGACGTCAACAAAAAAAACCTTATTCTTTTGATAATACTAAGACTTCCGGCAATGGCGGCCGTTGCCTGCGCCAGTGTTATCTCTCGATTCGCAATGTTTTTTGGTAGTTTTAACGGGTTTTTTTTAACGGATCGAGTAACTGAGTGTTGATGCACAAATGGCAGGTCAGGACATACAAAAAACATATATACATCATGGGTCTAGCACTTATGGATGCTGAGATCTAGGGTGATGACAGATGGACGGGCGGACGGACGGACAAAACGGGTGCAATAGCACAACTTTAAATAAAAGTTTTACTCAAATTTACAAGTTATTTAATGACGTTTTCAATGCCGTCATGAGTGTTACGATGTTACAGTGCAGATCTACACTAAATACATATTGAAATGACAAAAAGTAAATTTGCAATGGGTAAATATTTATTTAGAAATGCACCTTATTTTTTTTAGGAGGGGGTGTCAAAGCTTTGGGATGACATAGTGGAAAAAATGGGTTGAGGTCTAAGTTTTTGGGATAAAGTATGACGCGGGGGGGGGGGGTTTACAATCGGCAACATCACGTAACGTCATTTATGGACGGCTTCTTAAGTCGTGAAGGGATGACACCACGAACTACCGCCCCGGGTGACACCAACCCTAGCGACGCCTCTGGGTCAGTGGTAACGTATTAGACAAAATGAAGATGATAGACTTATTAACGGGTTTGTGCAACTTTTGTTTCAACTCATCTAGAGAGAAAAAAACAACAACTTAATGTGGAAATTTTAACCAAAAGTTGTTTGAATTTGTTGTTTTTTTAATTAAAAAGTCCGTCGTCGGCAGGATTCGAACCTACGCGGGAAGATCCCAATGGATTTCAAGTCCATCGCCTTAACCACTCGGCCACGACGACTTACAATATGATAAAGTTCTAAAACTAACAATAAATCTCTACGTCTGTCAAGAACCAGCTGTTTCTGTTAATCCGTCTGACGGATTAAAACTTAACAAGTATTGATATTCTCCACCATGTATAGAAAATCATTTTTTTTTAAACTGAGGTTAATCGTTTGTTTAGAAGGGTAATAAAGTGCGTGATATTCGTACCAAAATTTGGAAAGGAAACCGCTAAATTAACCATTGACAAAGTCAAAAATATGGACTTTTCCCATCTTTGCCATCATAAATGACGTCTCGCGATTTTGGACGAATTTTTACCCCTCCCCCCTACGTCACGCGTCGTCACAAAATCGTAGACACCCCCTTCAAAAATACGTCACAAAAATTTGACCCCCCCCCCCCCAAAAAAAAAAAAAAAAAAAAACCCACACAAAAGGCACTTTATTTTCTATTTTGAAAATAAGTATGTTTCAAATCACTTTTTTGTCATTTAAGTATTTATTTAGTGTAGTTCTACATTGTAATATTGTAGCACGCTTGAAGCTATGTTAGACATTAAATAAATTGCAAGCCAGTGATTCTCAAACTTTTTCGTATCAGACCACCGGCAAGCATTTTTCTATTTCACCAGGTACCATTGCATTCTTTTCCCGTTTTGACATGATTTTCTCTGTACTTATTGGATAGCATAATGAGCCCCTACACGGCTTAAGGCCCTATAAGATTAAGTATGAATTCGGCTTGTTTTATATATTACATTTATTTTAAAAAATGTTTAGTTGCCATGGCATAGCAAGACAGCTAACAAACAATGCAGCGGTAATGTCAAAAACCATTTGATGTGATTAACCTTCGCACTTAAAAGCTCGCGAATGTGACTATTGATGTTAAAAGAATCATTGCATTGTTGACAAACCTAGAATATATATATATACAAGACAATTCCTCAAATTGATTTCGATCTTCTAATGACAGTTTTCCTGCTAAGTATATGCACGTCAAAGGCATTTGATCTAGAATTATCACATAGATATCACATCCCATGTTTTCTAAAAATTATTATGTATGCCCTGGAAGAGGAAAATGGCAAATACTATACGAACCCCACATTTGTACAGGAAAGTATGGTGTCATCTTGTGCGTCGCACAACACAGTAATTCTTGCAAGTTGAGGACTGAAAAAATACTATGACATTATTAAAATATCCAATATTATCATAACTTTTTACTCCGAAGCTCACAAGTTTTTTTGTGTTTTTTGTTGTTGTTTTTTTCCAATTATTTTTTCTTCAGGATCTCACGTAAGTCTCACAACAGTTGTATATTTAGTGTCACCAATTGACGAGGCGTGTTTAAATTTTTGCATTCTCTTAGGGAATTTATAAACTAATGAAAAATACATTTTTAACCAAGGGGTCGGTATTCAGCGATAAATTATCTCATTTGGGGTAAAAAGGGAACTATTGGGGGTAATGCTAAATCATTGTATGCATAGAAATTTTGCTAGAATCCACTACTTTTGGGTTAACAGTAATGTTAACATAAACTTTATAATTTTAATATCCAGGCATCATATTGAACCGGTCCGTTTTTTTCAAACCGTTTAACGGGCCTTCAAAAAAACGAAATGTGTTAACATTCTTAGATTATATTTTATTTTAATGCATACAAAATAAACATTGACTATAAATCATTACTGTTAGCTTCTTTGTTTATATAAAAAAAAGTTATTTAAAAATAATATTTTTTAAAATGTATTTAAAAAAAAAATCCCTCTATTGACTGACGGGCATCCCGTAAGAAAGAGGTCGGCGAACCTCATCTGGGGTCAAAAGGAAATATTTGGTGGTAATGCAGACTCAATTGGGACGTATAACATCCACTACACTCAACTAGATATATTCAAATACGTCATGTGTAGCCAACGTGTACGCTTGGAATATATGCCCACTATTGAGCCGGTTCCTTCCAGAAAATGCCTTTGTTTTAAATTTGCCATCTATCTAGATTTCTTATTTACGTACTACTGCTCTACTGCTCGAAAAGCATTCAGTTAAAAGCCAATCATTTGCAGATGATACTCAACTTTACACTCACACGGATCCCTCTGATATTGACTTCACTGTCCAATTGATGCAGGAGTGCATTGGGGAGGTAAAGTCTTGGATGACTCTAAGCAAGCTTAAACTGAATGATAATAAGACAGAAGCACTGCTATTCTGTAACAATAAATCCCGCAGTAGTTTGATTCTTCCAAATTCTATTCAGGTGGCTAGTTCTGATATACTTTTCACAACATCGACTAGGAATCTTGGCTACATTATTTCTGACAACATGTCTATCAACAACTTCATCAATCACATTTGTCGCTCTGCCTATACTGTCAGATCAGTTCAATCCGTCATTACTTAACAGACAGTGCAACAAAAACTCTAGTCTGTTCTCTTGTTCTAGCTCGTATGGATTACTGCAATTCTCTTCTGTCAGGTGCGCCAAAACAATGCATTGAAAAACTACAGAGAGTTCAAAATTCAGCTGCAAGATTAGTTCTAAGNGCAAAAAAACATGACCATGTTACTCCGCTACTTTACTCTCTTCATTGGCTACCTATACAAGCCCGAATTGATTACAAACTGGCCGTTCTGTGTCACAACTTCTTTTCTGACTCATGCCCTTCATATCTTACTGAACTTTTGTCAGTCTACTCACCAAGTCGTCATCTACGCTCCTCTGCAGATACACGCATTCTCTGTGTTCCTAAGATAAGAACTAAATCTTTTGGCGAAAGGTCATTCTCCTTTTGTGCAGCCAAACAATGGAATTCTCTTCCATTACACATTCGTAGCATTTCAACTGCTAAGTCATTTAAGACTGCACTTAAGACACATCTCTTTAAAATTTATTTTCAAAAATAATAAAACCACATTTCTGTAATTGATTAGCGTAGCTGATGTATTGAGTATACCGTATTGTTATTTATGTAGTTAATATGCTATGAATGTTTCTTTTTATTTATATATGTATTTTTGTTTCCATGTAAAGCGCTGTGAGCCTGGCTCCTTGCTGGGATACAGCGCTATATAAATCATCATTTTATTATTATTATTATTACTATACGAAGACACCTAAATCCAACCCACTTTCATTTATATTGACAAAAGTGACAATAATCTTAATAAACATGACTTGCCTGTATCAAGTATCCTTTCTGTCAAATTTAAATTAATGCCTTAAAAACTGAATTCAGAAGAAAGTTGTTTTGTGTTCCTCTCGAATTGTGATGTCGAGAATTTGATCCATTCAATAAAGTTAATGAATACTTTTGACTAATTTTAAATGGACACATTTATTATTATATTTAGAATGGCCAGATGCGTTTGACCAAAAACCAATCGAAAAATTATATCAAACTTAAAGCGTTTATAATTGTATCAAATAGATTCCCCTCCCCCACCCACCCCCAAATGGGTATTCCGTATCGTTTTGACTTATCAGATCATTTTTAGACGCTTGTCCTGTTTGTAAAACTCACCAGTTGCAGTTTCGGGGGTGAGGGGGGGAATAACGAACCAAAAAAAAAGTTCGCAGACTCCTGCCGCGAGTGAACCAAATGACACTGAGGTTTCATCACAAACGCTTTGATGACAACATCAAACGACGCAGGGTAACAATTTCGTATGTTCTCTTGTGGGTTTTCAAACTTAAGAATTATAATTATATTTAATTTTCTTGTCTTGATAACTTACGCAAACCGGCTTCTGACGGCACTTTGAGAAGCACTGAATTAAAAAAAGGCATTAAATAAATTTTAAGTGACCAAATATTTCAGTGGAAGTTTTATTTCAAGTTACCCTTTCGATGTAACGTCACATTTCTTCAAACCCCCTCCCTCCCCCACGTCACGCATCGTTACAAAAGTGAGACCCCCCCCCCTTTTTTTTTAGGTGCGTTACGTCATTTATGGACGGCCCCTAAGTGACTAAGTGGTTAAATTTACATCATAAATTATTAATTAAATTTATTATCATCGTCAAAAGATGTTATTTTTTTCATCAAAGATTTAATCTAACGAAATCGTATTGTGTCCATGGCGTGAATTGTCAGAATTCGCCCGACAGCCGTGAAGACGTCATTGACTACATATGGATAAAAGAAATGCAAGGATAGATATTATTAAATAATTATACTGTGTGCATGACAAGCTATAAATCCCCCCACCCCCCAGTTACTAACTTTCTTCACTTATAATGTAAAGCATTAAACCTCATTTGACGCCCATCGTTACTCTCGTCCAGGGACAACGCCCTCACTTTGCGTCGCCCATGGTGTCATTTCTGTCATTAATTTATTGATTAACATCTTTGCGTACTTAAATTCTTAGCGCAGGTGTCAAACTCACTCACCGATATTGTAAGAGGAATATGTTTAATACTTTACTTGACGATATTTCAAAGTCATTTTGTCAATCCCATTAATTTCATGGATTTCATTTGATTTCATAAAGGTGAAGGCAGCGTTCTGCCAGGGTAAATGCGTTTGAATTCCGAAAGGACTATTACCCAATTCATTAACTATAGGAAAACGTTGGGGCTGTGAAATAAACGATTTATGTGCCACTTTTTACAAGGTTCTGCGGTCCGTCTGCCAGCTGACAACAGGGAAATGGTCGGTTGGTCAGCCATGTCTCAGATACACGGACTTATGCAGGAGAGACATGAAAGTAGCCAACATTGACAAAAGAAACTGGGAAAACCTGGCTGAGGATAGGACCACGTGGTGGGCTGGTGTGAAAGAAGTATCACTAATAAGAGCAGAGGAGCAAACTAGGGAAGTAGCAGTTGGAAAAAGAGTGAGGAGAAAGGCCAGGCAATATTGCCGCACTACATTCGTGTGTGTAAAATCCAAAAGAGACTGCCACTCAAAGATTGGTCTCATAAGCCACACCAAGAGTTGAAAATAATAAAGATAAATATATCGTCTTGTGTAGACGGATAGAATGCCATACATACATTAATTACTAATACTTTTGTGGTTGTATCAACCGGGCTAAGGCATTAGAACTTGATAAATAACTCTTATAAAACCCCATAGGTACGGGCCCGGTTAGCTCAGTCGGTAGAGCATCAGACTTTTAATCTGAGGGTCAAGGGTTCCCTTATCGGGCGGGACTTTTTTTTTCTGTCCGTAAATAATTCTTTTAAAAACATCTTCCCCCAAATAGGACCTACATTTGGATAAAAGGTGGATTCATGTTAAAAGTAACCGGAATTGAAAGGAATATTCCAACATACCAAGACCATCATCAATTTTTCAAACTTTAACAATAGAAAAATCTACGTAGGCAGCATGGAACAGGCCGAAGACCCCCATTACTATGATGTTCGTCTGTTAATATCCTACATGTGGTAGTAAATCAGCAGCCCGGAGCCTAGTGATGTCTTATCAAGCTTATAAACTTGTCCCTATTTTAACAATACATAATTATTTATCAATTAGTCTCACCCTTGTTATGATTGTTGTCACAACAGTTCAGTGACCGGCTCCGTTTGAGATCCTTCGTATGTCAACATGACATAGATAGAACCCGCCAAATGGTTGGAATAGATACACGACATTTATGACTAACTGACAAAATTGTTGTTTCCAAAAATAAAATATAAGCCCCCAATGAGGATCGAACTCATGACCCCTGGTTTACAAGACCAGTGCTCTAACCACTGAGCTATGGTGGCCGTTTTCTTGAAGAGAATAGTTTTTAATCAAATGCAAGGACTTGACTTATTTATAAACATCAGAGGCGTAAACCGGTGATAGCACAACACAAATTTTAACGTTCAAATCAACGCCTTCGCTTGCACTCCACAATAAAGCTATTGACAATTGACAGGCGTCATGTGGCAGATATCGACCAACTCACTGTTTTCTTTATACTGCTGGTATATAACATTTTATACGGCTGATATATTGATAACATTTTATACGGCTGATATAGTAATAATATTTTATATGGCTGTTATACAGTGGCGTAGCGAGCAGGGGGGGCAATGGGGAAAATGCCCCGGGCGGCACTTTACTAGGGGCGGCAAATTCCTGGTCTTTAATTAGCTTATAACATAAAATATTTTAGATAGTCAATTTTTAATTGAAATTTTAAAAAATAACCTTAATAACATATTGTTTATAGAAATTAAGGAACTATCCTAAGGTATGTTAACTTTTCTACAGCCAAAACTTCAGACACCTTATTGAATATAAATTCTTCTTATACTAGTGCTACCGTACTAAAAGTAGATAAGTAGTAGGAGAACGTATCATTGATGTGGTGTTAGCTTAAATGATTCTTAAAATTTGACAGACCCTCCTGTTGTAAAAGCAAAACATGAAACATAAATCAATCGAAACATAGGAGCGGCATATTGTACGTAAGGATAATGGCGGAAAATTCCTCATTAATTAGCAATAAAATGAAAAGCGTTAAAATAAAGTTTAATAAAAACAAAATAAATCAAAAGATAAACAAATCAAAGAAATACAGAAACTATATTTTATACGTGAACGTTGCTAATGCATGAACTTCAAAGTCTCTTATGAATTCAATGTCTTTGAGTTAATTTTTATGTGTAATAATTCAAGTCGTGCAAGCACAGATATGCATGATATTTATATACAGGTTACGACGGTCTCATCCCGACTTACGCTGTTTTGTGGCTACGAAGGCGCCCCCATAAAGATTAATATTACGCGTTATTCAGTATTTTTTAACGTCTTTTTAAAACTTTTGTTTTTTATGGGGTAACGAATTGTTTTCTCTATTTGAAATTAAAAATTCATACTAATATTCATTATTATTATTTTAAACAACAACATTCTTATGCGAATTTTTCTCATTGCGAAGTTATAAATCAAGTCAGTAAAGCTCTAAGTAAGCTTACAATAGTTTCTTTTCAATGGTCAGTGGAGAGAGTATATCAGTTGTTCAAGGTCCTTCCGAAATCCCCCTGCCTCAATACAGCAGTCACGTGGCTGATTTTCGTTAGCTGCTAACTCTAACAGTGATGGTTTCATCTCTAGTTTATTGACACTGCTTTTAGGTTCCTTGTCAGCTTTTATATTGTATACATCCCACGCTTCTTTTGGAGTCTACACCACAGCTCACTTATATCATGACTTAAAAATGAGATGATAGATTAGTCATTAGGCCAAACTTTTCCTGTGCTGGTATGGCTCTACTGCTGATATTCTGCATTCTTCCGTCTCACGAGATGATGGTGCATCACCGTTGGGTTTGGTTGCAATTTCTCGAGTGGATGTGCAGTCCTATCGTTGAGGGACAGTTTTTACCACAGATTTTACACACGAGTTCTGTGCTACCAAATGTTTTGGCCTTTCTCTTAGCTCTTCTGTCTGCAGCCTGCTCCATTCTTCGCTCCTCGGCTACTATGACGCCCTCTTTGACAACTGTGCGCCAGTAGATCGGTCTTCTGCCTTACACTCCCAGTCACTTGTATGTATTTTGGCTGCTTTCATGTCCCTTTGACAGACATCTTTAAATCGCAAGCGTGGGCGACCTGTTTTCCTCTTTTCTGAAGCCATTTCACCATATAGGAGATCCTTCGGGATGTGGCCGGTGCTCATTCTTTTGACATGTCCTAGCCACCTCAGGCGTCTTTCACTAAGAATTGAGAACATGCTTTGGGTATTGGCACGCGTTAGGACCTCACTATTAGGCACTTTGTCTTGCCATTTAATACCAAGGATGCGACGTGGGCATCTCAAATGGAAGCTGTTAAGCTTACGCTCTTGTGATGTATGAGTGGTCCATGTCTCGCTCCCATATAGTAGTGTACTGATGACACAGGCTCGATAGACGCACAGTTTGGTTTTCTCCGATAGCTTGGTGTTTTGCCAGACCCGCTTAATTAGTTAGGATTAATATATCATACAGAATAGGACTGCATAAAGCTTTTTTATTTAAAAAAACAAATTACACAGACTATTTGTGTAAGGAAACAATAAATTAAAGCTTTATTATCAACTAATACAAATAATGGTAAACGTTTCGGCTCATGCCTTCATCAGTACAAAAACAATTACATGTACTTACATATATATTCAAATTAAAACATATTAAATTCTATGTGATAAAATGAAAAGAAATGAAAGACAAAAATAAACACGGACATAGAATATAAGAAAAAGGAGGAAGTTGAAGTATCTAAAGTAACAGTGAAAACCACAACGGGAAAACGATTTTGCAGTCATGTAAAATTGTGGATTTGGTTAATTCCATATGGAGCCAACGTACCAAA
>MUZC01000179.1:62375-72912 GCA_002072015.1 Radix auricularia | reverse complement strand
TGGGATCGAGGGTGTCTCCAAGATACTTGATGTATATCCTTGCGCTTGAAGAAAGTGTTGGTCACACACAAGCCTCGTGAGCAGCACAATTCCAGAAGCCTTTGTCCATTTTCGTTTAACTTTCCTCTTCCAAAGAGTCCAAGGCATGTGGGCCAGTCTTCGTGGTCGCTCCCCATTCTAGCATTGAAATCTCCTAGGAGATAGATTGCCTCGTCTTTGTGGATGCTGGCTATTGCCTGGTCTAACGCTCCATAGAACTGGTCCTTCTCTTCCGTAGTTGAATAGAGTGTTGGGGCATACACACTAAGAATGTTTGATGGGCCCGGAGTTGTTCTGAGACTTAGAGTGAGGATCCTCTCCGTGCCTGATGTCGGGGGTTCAATGGATGGTAGAAGAGTGTTTTTAACAGCGAAACCCCCCACCATGCTGTCTGGGTTCGTCTTTTGGTCTGCCTTGCCAGAAGAAGGTGTAATTGGCCTCTTTGAGTGAACCGTTGTCTGGGAGCCTGGTCTCCTGTAGGCATGCTATGTCAATCTTTAGCCTTTTAAGTTCTCTATCGATTATTCCTGTCTTCCGTGTGTCGTTTATGGACTGCAGATCATCAGTGACGCCGGGACACATAGTCCTCACGTTCCAGCTAGCGATTCGAAGAGCTGGGGTCTTCTTTTTCTTTTTTGTATTTCTTGGTGCAGGGCTTAGTGGCCCACTTGTTGAGTGGTACTCTAATCTCCACGCACCAAGTGGAGAAGGCAGGCCATGACGGGATAGCACCTATTTGACTGGGGGCTGCCCAGTTTGAGGCGGGCGGTAGCTGTCCAGTGAGACATTGGTAGTCTCTCCCACCGTCGGAAGCAGCCCCTGGCGCCTAGCTCTACGTCAATTGAGCTTTGGCTTATAACCGGTAACTGCTGCTTCCCGTGTTTTGTCGACGCTGGAGTGTCCTCTCCAGAGGTGATGCAAGCCTGGGCGGGTATTATGGAGAATTAGCTGCTGTCCATACAGCATATCCCCTTCTCCACGTCAATGGTGTAACCAAGGGAACGACTTGCGTCGATGCAGCTTGGCTGCCATTGGCGTCGCAGGTGCTGCCGGTATGTACATAAGTCTTATGTATAGACCGCCTGTAGGTGCTCCAATTCCTGATTTTCTTTCAGGGTTTACTCACTTAGCCTTTCCCGCAAAAAAACTGAGATAAATCGTTTGTTTAGAAGGGTAATAAAGTGCGAGATATTCGTACCAAATTTGGTATAGGAAAGCGCTAAATTGACAAAAGCAATTAGTCAATTAGATCTAATGGACATTTCCCATCATTTCCGTTATTAGGCTAAGTGGTTAAATTTACATCATGCATTGTTATTTAAATTTATTATCATCGTCAAAAGATGTGTTTTTCTACAAAGATTTAGTCTAACGAAATCGCATTGTCTCCATGGCATGGATTGGCAGAATTCGCCCGACAGCCGTGAAGACGTCATTGACTACATATGGATAAAAGAAATGCAAGGCTAGAGATTATTAAATTATTATACTGTGTGCATGACAAGCTATAAAGTCCCCACCCTCCCAGTTATTAACTTTCTTCTCTTACAATGTAAAGGCTTAAACCTCATTTGACGCCCATCGTTACTCTCGTCCAGGGACAACGACCTCACTTTGCGTCGCCCCGGTGTAATTTCTGTCATTAATTTATTGATTGAAATCTTTGGGTACTTACATTCTTAGCGCAGGTGTCAACTTTACTGACCAATATTTTATGATGAAGATGTTTAATGCTTTACTTGACTATATTCCAAAGTCATTTTGTCAATCCCGTAAATTTCATGGATTTCATTTGATTTCATAAAGGTGAAGGCAGCGTTCTGCCAGGCTAAATGCGTTTGAATTCCGAAAGGACTATTACCCAATTCATTAACGATAGGAAAACGTTGGGGCTGTGAAATAAACGATTTATATGCCACTTTTTACAAGATTCTGCGGTCCGTCTGCCAGCTGACAACAGGGAAATGGTCGGTTGGTCAGCCATGTCTCAGATACACGGACTTATGCAGGAGAGACATGAAAGTAGCCAACATTGACAAAAGAAACTGGGAAAACCTGGCTGAGGATAGGACCACGTGGTGGGCTGGTGTGAAAGAAGTATCACTAATAAGAGCAGAGGAGCAAACTAGGGAATTAGCAGATGGAAAAAGAGTGAGGAGAAAGGCCAGGCAATATTGCCGCACTACATTCGTGTGTGTAAAATCCAAAAGAGACTGCCACTTAAAGATTGGTCTCATAAGCCACACCAAGACCAAGAGCTGAAAATAATAAAGATAAATATATCGTCTTGCGTAGATGGACAGAATGCCATACATACATTATTTACTAATACTTTTGTGGTTGTATCAACCGGGTTAAAGCATTAGAACTTGATAAATAACTCTTATAAAACCCCATAGGTATGGGCCCGGTTAGCTCAGTCGGTAGAGCATCAGACTTTTAATCTGAGGGTCAAGGGTTCAAGTCCCTTATCGGGCGAGGCTTTTTTTTTTTCTTTCCGTAATTATTTCTTTTTAACATCTTCCCCAAAAAGGACCTACATTGGGATAAAAGGAGGATTCATGTGAAAAGTATCCGGAAGTGAGAGGAATATTCCAACGTACCAAGACCATCATCAATTTTTCAAAATTTAACAATAGAAAAATCTACGTAGGCAGCATGGAACAGGGCAAAGACCCCCATTACTATGTTGTTCACCTGTTATTTCAGCTGTTAATATCCTACATTTGGAAGTAAATCAGCAGACCCGAGCCTATCTTATCAAGCTTATAAACGTGTTACTATTTTAATAACACATTATTATTTAACAAACAGCCTCATCCATATTATGATTGTTGTACACAAAAGTTTAATGACCGGCTCCGTTTGGGAATCTTCGTATGTCAAAATGGCATAGATAGAACCTGCCAAATGTTTTGAATAGATACAAGACATTTATGACTAACTGACAAAATTGTGGTTTCCAAAATATAAATTATAAGCCCCCAATGAGGATCGAACTCATGACCCCTGGTTTACAAGACCAGTGCTCTAACCACTGAGCTATGGAGGCCGTTATGTTGAAAGCGAACAGTTTTTAATCAAATGCAAGGACTTGACTCATTTATAAATATCAGAGGCGTAGACACATGATATCATTTCTATTACGTGCGCTCCTTTGTTTAAGAAGACTGCGTCCTTGCTTGTCTGTGAATTTTTTCCCATTTTTAATTACAATTTTTCAAATGATGAATTCTTAATTGTTTATACAAGCATATTTGTATTTACACTTTGACAAAGGTAAAATTTTGAAGGGAAAAAACGTATAAATATAAAGATTATTCTTGTCTGATTAATATTGATCTATTAACTCTATGTTATATACTCAATATAGACTGTATGGTGCAACTCGGCAGAGTTAAGAGACTTAGACAAAATAATAACAAAAAATTTATGCTGAAGTCGTCACCGTAGTGGTCAGTGGCCCTAGGCACGATTTACCCCCTGGCTACCCACTCACCCCCAACCAATCTCCACCCTAATTTATTAATCTATAAACTTACTAGTTATAGTGTCTGGTCTAAAAAAATTTAAACACATAGACATAGCCGATGAGCGTTGATAGCACAACACCAAATTTTACCTTTTAAATACACGCCTTTGTCTGCACTCCACAATAAAGTTATTGACAGGCGTCATGTGGCAGATATCGACCAACTTACTGGCTTCTTTATATATGGATACTATTTTATACGGCTGATACATGGATACTATTTTATACGGCTGATATATGGATACTATTTTATGCGGCTGATATATGGATACTATTTTATACGGCTGATATATGGATACTATTTTATACGGCTGATATATGGATATACGGCGCATAATTAGCAACACTGCATATCTCGCAAAGGATAGCCAGGACTCAGATATACTTCCTATTCATATTTGCAGCATTACCGTATGACTGTCCAAGGCATTTTCAGGGATTCATACAACCATTTGCACATCTTTATTATAGACTATAATACCATTTAAATCTTTGGGGCCCCTGGCTTTAGCCCGCTGTGCCCACCACCCCCTTTAATCCATCATAGGGGGATGGGTTAACGCAATTGTAGTGATTTGTGACGAGGGGGTGTGTTTGAAAAAATGTGACGACAAATTAAAAAAAACGCACAACTTTAAATAAAAGTTTTACTAAAATATTGAATTGTTTACAATTTATTTAATGACGTTTTCAATGGCTTCATGCGTGTGACGATATTTGAGTGCAGATTTATACTAAATAATCTGAAATGACAAAAAATAATTTGCAACTTGCTAATTTTTATTTAAAAATACAGCTTATTCATTTATTTATTTTTTGAGTGGTTGTCAAATCTTTGTGATGGCATAGCGGAAAAAGGGGTTCAGGTCTAAATTTTTGTGACAACGTATGACGCGAGGGGAGGGTGGGGTAAAAATCAGAAACCTCACGTGGAGTCATTTATCGACGGCTTCTTAAGTCGTGTAGGGGTGACACCATGAACTACCGCCCCGGGTAACACCAACCTCAGCGGCGCCTTTAGACAAAATGAAGATGATACACTACTTAACGGGTTTGTGCAACTTTTTTTTTACATATCATCTAGATAGAAAAAAACTTAATGTAGAAATTTTAAAACACAGATGAATTTGGTTATTTAATTTAAAAAGTTCGTCGTCGGCAGGATTCCAACCTACGCGGGAAGATCCCAGTGGATTTCAAGTCCATCGCCTTAACCACTCGGCCACGACGACTTGCAATCCGAAAAAGTTCTAAAGCTTACAATAAATCTCTACGTCTGTCAAGAACCAGCTGTTTCTGTTAATCCGTCAGAATTAAGACTTAACAAGTATTGATATTCTCAACCATGTATAGATAATCATTTTTTTAAAAACTGAGGTTAATCGTTTGTTTAGAAGGGTAATAAAGTGCGAGAAATTCGTACCAAAATTCGGTAAAGGAAACCGCTAAATTAACCATTGACTGACAGTCTTTGAAATATATGAACTTTTCCCATCATGCCGTCATGGGGCTAAGTGACTAAGTGGTTATACTTAGATCATTCATTATTATTTAAATTTATTATCATCTTCAAAAGATGTGTTTTTCTACTAAGATTTAGTCTAACGAAATCGTATTGTGTCCATGGCGTGAATTGTCAGAATTCGCCTGACAGCCGTGAAGACGTCATTGACTACATATGGATAAAAGAAATGCAAGAATAGATATTATTAAATAACTGGATTGTGCCGGGGCGCCTGCGGCGCCCGCTTTTTTAGGGCGTCTACGGCGCCAATCTTTTTCAAAAGCCCAACTAACTTGTTCTTTTTTTATAAATACGGATTATTAAACTTTCTGAAATGTACGCAAAGTATTTAATAATAGGGGTTGTATTTTTCGCACCGATGCACACCAAGCAATGACGTCATCATATTAAACATTTTTACAGCGCTCATCAACACACGATTTTTCAACTAAACTAACTGCTGTAGACTGTCGTACATCGCTCCTCAGCGTTCCAGATCCAGTGACTTGGACTATTATATTATTTATAATTATACTGTGTGCATGACAAGCTATAAATTCCCCACCCTGCCAGTTACTAACTTTCTTCACATATAATGTTAAGCCTTAAACCTCATTTGACGCCCATTGTTACTCTCGTCCTGAGACAATTCAGACAACGCCCTCCCTTCATTCACGTCACCTCCGGTGTCACTCCTGTCATTACAGTGTATTTTAATGATTAAAATCTTTGGGTACTTACATCCTTAGCGCACGTGTCAAACTTACTGACCGATATTGGATGATGAAGATGTTTAATATTTTACTTGACTATATTTCAAAGTCATTTTGTCAATTAATCCCATAAATTTCAGATTTCATGGAATTTGTTTGTTTCATAAAGGTCAAAGCGGCGTTCCGCCAGGGTAAATTCGAAAGAAAACAAAAAAGCCATTACCCAATTTACTTACTATATGAGAAGGTTAAGTCTGAGAGAAAAAAAGACTTTTGGCCGCTATTATTTAGAAAATAATTGGGGCCCTATTTTAAATAGTATTTATTGTAAGGGCTAAAGGGATATAACGTTAGAAAGTGGTAAAATGGTCGTGAGGAACACATGATGTATGCGCCCGGTTAGCTCAGTCGGTAGAGCATCAGACTTTTAATCTGAGGGTCAAGGGTTCAAGTCCCTTATTGGGCGGCGCTTTTTTTTTCTTTCCGTAATTAATTCTTTTCAAAACATCTTCCCCAAAAAGGACCTACATTGGGATAAAAGGAGGATTCATGTGAAAAGTATCCGGAATTGAAAGGAATATTCCAACAGACCAAGGCCATCATCAATTGATAAAACTTTAACAATAGAAAAATTTACGTACATAACTCGGAACAGGCCAAAGACCCCCATTACTATGATGTTCACCTGTTATGTCAGCTGTTGAAGTGGAAGTAAATCAGCTACCCCGAGCCTAGTGAAGTCTTATCAAGCTTATAAACTTGTCCCTATTTTACCACGTTTTTCTTAGTTTGCTTTCTTGGATGTTTGTCTTTCCGGGGCAAAAATTGAATTCCTTTTTTGAACCACTTCTGATCATCCAATTTTGATGAAATTTTGCATGCATACTTGATTCACATGACAATTTAATATTTCATTAATTATAGTACTCAATTCTACTTAATTAATTAATTAATTACTAATCAAATGTCAATGATTTCTTGTGTGTGAGGGAGACAACCAAGGAAATACAACAACAAAGGGAAGTTTTTCTTAGTTTGCTTTCTTGTCTGGATGTCTTTCTTGTCTGGATGTCTTTCCGGGGCAAAAATTGAATTCCTTTTTTGAACCACTTCTGATCATCCAATTTTGATGAAATTTTGCATGCATACTTGATTCACATGACAATTTAATATTTCATTAATTATAGTACTCAATTCTACTTAAATGAAAACTAAAAAGTATAAAATAAAAATATTTNAAAAAAGTTTTAAAGATACCACGTTTTGTGAACTAAAAAGAAGAAAATAAACTAAAAACGTCAGGCGCATTCGGCTGAAATTTGGTCTATTAATGCTATTACATTAAACTTTTCAGTTTCAAATTCCTCCACAGTCTATATATGATACTTCATTTAATTTCAGCCGAATGCGCCCCACGTTTTTAGTTTATTTTCTTCTTTTTAGTTCACAAAACGTGGTATCTTTAAAACTTTTTTTAAAATATTTTTATTAATAACACATAATTATTTATCAATTAGTCTCACCCATATTATGATTGTTGTACACAACAGTTCAGTGGCCGGCTTCGTTTGAGAACCTTCCTATGTCAACATGACATAACCTGCAAAATGGATGGAATAGATACAAGACCTTTAAGACTAACTGTCAAAAGGCTCAAAAATTGCACATAAAAAATCTCCTTAATTAAAAGTTATGACGGGGCGTTTTGACCGGGGCCGTTTTGTCCGGGGCCATTTTGCCCGGGGCCATTTTGACCGGGGCCGTTTTGTCCGGGGCCGTTTTGTCCGGGGCCGTTTTGACCGGGGCCGTTTTGTCCGGGGCCATTTTGTCAGGGGCCGTTTTGACGGGTCATCATTGATTATAGTTTATATGAATGATGTGTTAATATTGATACTAATTTACTCGGCTGATATATTGATAATATTTTAAACGGCTGATAATATTGATAATATTTTATACGGCTGATAATATTGATAATATTTTATACGGCTGATCTTATCTTATATGTTACAGACATTCCTTCTGTATTTAAGATTATTGCGTTCTACGTTTATCTTTGGTTTGTGTTTAGTCCTGTATTGTTACTAGAGTTTTAAATGATGATAAAGTGTTGGGTTTCATGTTTCTTCAGGCAACCCATCCACGCCCGAATACCGGACGGGAACAAAGCAAACTTGTATGTTTGTTCTTGCATACGGAATAAGAAAGGTGTTTTATCGTTATGTCTATATGAGGGTTGTATTAAGTTATCTTTGTGTTGTATTTCTAAATTAGAATTAATTGCCTTATGTATAATTACTAATTTACTATTGGTTCTTCTATCCTCTACTGTTTCAAGGTTCAATGATTTAACTAATGGAGTTACTCTCGTCAGTTTTGAATATTCTCCAGTAATAAATCTGGCAGCTCTTTTTTGAATTCGTAATCAATGTTTTTTTTTTTTTTTTGTGGATGGGTCCCATACAGAAGATGCATATTCTAGTACACGTCTCACCAATTTGAGGTAACATTTTAGTTTTATATCTTTATTACATTTGTTAAAGTTTCTTTTATAAAACCTTAGGTATTTGATAATCTTTTGTACAGCTGAGATGTTGATAGCCCTAATTGTCTATTAAGTTGGAAAGCCATGACCCTGTAGACCTACTTGTGTGCATTGTAGATAATGTTTATAAGATGCTATTGGCAACGGGTATCAAGAAGATGGCTTGTGAGTCCAGTGAACATAATAAATTGAAAAAAAAAACAAAAAGTCCATTAAAAAGTTGCATTAAATTTGAAGGTTCGTTTCATAAATTAAACTGCCTATATAACATAAAAATATCTACAGATACCTCTTACCGAGCTGAGGAGAATATTCAATTTTCCCTATACTATGTACTAGGTGTTGTAGGGCACCTATGGCGCCCACTTTTTTTTAAAAAGCCCAAAGTAGCTTGTTTGATAAAAACAAAATATTAAACTTCCTGAAAAGAACACAAACTATTTTATAATTATAAACCCTTAATTCCTCTTTTTACATCGTTTCCTTTTACAAAATTAAAATATAAGCTCAAACAATGACGTCATATAATATTTTACGGTGAGAAACACCACACGCTCTGTTAATCTCGAAACCAACATGATATTTCAATGATATTTTTAAAAAAACTGATATGGACTGTTGCACTATGCCCCTCAGCGTTACGGATCCAGTGTCTTGGGCTTTTATTTTGTTTACATATATAATATATGGTGATGTTCGTGCTGGTATTCTTAAATCAAAAGCCTAACAGGTTAATATCATATTTGACTCATGTATGTTTACCAACTTAATTTCATACGTCAATCACGTATGTCTACTCTTTTGTCTTAAAGTTTATCCAAATCTCAAGGGTCAGTAGCAAAGTATTAAATAGAACTTACTTCTTACTATTTTTTTAAGGGTTTGTGACACTTCCGTTTATGACCATCTGGAGAAAAATAATTAAGACAAAACTTGACGTGGAACTTTGACCAACAAATGTAGAAATTTGGACAGGAAGAGCCTATGCTCGAGATCACTTCAAGCACTGGATTTTAAAAAGATCGTCGTCGGCAGGATTCGAACCTACGCGGGAAGATCCCAATGGATTTCAAGTCCATCGCCTTAACCACTCGGCCACGACGACTTACATTGATCTAAGAATTCTAAATATTACAACAAATCTCAACGGATACTCCGCGTCGGCCAAGACAAGCTGTTAAAGATTAAGTTTTTACAAATATATGATAACTCTCAACTATATATAGGAAATGAAAGTTTTTCAACTGAAGAAAGTCATTTTTTTAAAAAGGGAACTCGACCAAGAGATATTCTTACCAAAACTTGTTGGAAACAACAATTAAAAATTGAAATACGACTTATGTTATATTGTTATAGTTATAGTATAGCATATTCATATTAGTATTATTAGTTACATTTGGCATCATTACATGGAAATTTTGTTTTTCTTACTAAGACTTAGTCCTATGAAATGATATTGTGTTCATGGCGTGGATTGTTAAACTGTGCTGAGACTTAGCCGTGAAGACTACACCACTCAGATAGACAATAGACTACACCACTCAGATAGACAATAGACTACACCACTCAGATAGACAATAGTCTACACCGCTAAGGTAGACAATAGACTACACCACTCAGATAGACAATAGACTACACCACTCAGATAGACAATAGACTACACCACTCAGGTAGACAATAGACTACACCACTCAGGTAGACAATAGTCTACACCACTAGGGTAGACAATAGTCTACCGCTCTGATGGACTACAGAAAAGTTTATAAAGTAGGTTATATACATGTAAAATCAGAGTACTTCACTGGATGGACAAAGGCTGCCCTGCTAAAAAACCCACCGGTTGACCTAATAATTGGAAACATTAAGGGGTCTACCATGGGACGGGGGAAAAATGATATGGGAAGTTTCAGAGTTGACCGGGTATGTCATAGATGTGGTGTTAGGGGTGGAAGAGATGAATATATAGGTGAAAGGACGGGTTATCTGGCTGGAGACTGCAGCACTTGGCCTTGTGGTGGTGCTAGAAGAGACCATTACCATGGAGCTCACAAACGGGAAAGAGACAATTATGTATACACTAGAGTTAACAGGGAGACGAGAAGGAAGCAAAAGAGGATTCGCCATCAAGAGTACAACACGAAAAAAAACGATAAGGACGTCGTAGCAGGAGCAGTGGTGACAAGAGCACAAACCAACAAACCAAA
>MUZC01000179.1:23047-60874 GCA_002072015.1 Radix auricularia | reverse complement strand
AAAAAAACCTGTCTAGACAACACTAAGAACTCGCGGTCAAGGGGAGATAATTCAAGGGACGCACTGAAGGTAATTAAGATAACTCCTCATCATCCGCTAATCGCCCCAGACGATCACCAAGAGTTAAAGATGGGCCCCGGGGGGGGGGGGGAGAGCCATGTGACCGGACCGCGAACTTTACCCCCGCGGTTCTCAAACTAATGATCTCATATTGCATTAGATGACCTCGGTGATAGGGTTTGGGGACTGCGTCAGCTCGACTCCGGCCTCACCGTCTGCTTATTCATATTTTGACGGATTACTTCCCTTCGCCTGCTGGAGACTCGACGCGAGCTCCAATTGTCACGTGACAGATTAAGATGGAGCTGTAGCGTCACCAGGCCTCATCACGTGTAGCCATTCATCTCCAGCTTTCAAACAACTTTTGGTCGTTTTGGAGGCTGGCCTCACACTGATCAAAGCTTGGAAAGCCAAGAACCTCAATCTTACGATTTATATAACTAATTTTTTGAGGTGTAATGGATTACAATGCAAGTATAAATAAATAGGTCCTATGTCCTTTCTTTAAACACTTCCACAGTGCTCTAAACATGACGGCATTGTAGACATTGTAGGAAATTTCGTTACATTAGCAAGGGAGACCCCGGATAAGATCTGTATGTAAAATATGTTAATAAAACGTTTTGGTATGTTGGCTCCATATGGTTTCACCACGTTCACAGTTTTACGTAAATGTAAAATCTTTTTCCGATTTCGGTTTTTCGACTGTATTTTTCGGTACCTCCTTCCTGCGTTTATATCCTGTAATTTTAAATGCTTGTTCCAGTTTGTATTCTTGTTGTTTCTCTTGTTTATTTTATACATCCCTTTTCCCTACACAACTATTTTTTCCATATACGCGAATAATAGATAATCTAGAATCTAGTATATAGATTTTATTAAAATACTTGTGTTTATTAATTTGTACTGATGAAGACAATAGCCGTATTTCAAATATATATTTCTCCATGAGTAAATTCTTACATTTATTCTTTCAATCACACAATTCGGTTAAGTATCTTATAATTTACTACTATGCAACGCTGGATCGTATTGAGTTGACCAGGACGGCACATGTCGAGAATGAAAATCCTATAGGGCGAGGTTTAAACAACCGAGTTTAACTTTTCAAAATCTACGTAATATTATAAGTTAATCATCCACTGGCGTTGTGATATCTACTTGATATTTTTCCTAGTAATGCATTAAAACTTATTTCTATTTTCAGATGCAGTGCTAATGCGGTAGAGAGATTTCACGGCACTATGCTACAGTTAGAGCATAAACAATTTTTATTAAAATTAACGGGTAACTCCTTGATGTAACCGAAGACAATAATTTATTGTGTCTTAGGCAATGGTTGTCGTTAGGGACCCTTCCCTTGAATTCACAGAAATACAACGTGTACATAGCTGCACGATTGCTGAACCGCGGGGCGAATTTAACTGAATGACGATACATTTTTTGAAAGTCGATGTATGTTAAAAGTTAAAGATTATCTTCTGCATAGAAGGAGCGTCTGTATATCTAAGATATATAAGATATTTAAGATATCCAGCCATTCTTGGTAAGTTTTATGCTATCTGAATATTCGGTAGTTTTTGAAGACGGGGATTATACACGTTAATTTTTCGAAACCGAATGAAAGAATCTCTCATCAAAGATTAGCAAGTAGTTTCGGTAGCTCATAGAGGGCAGCAACAAGGAAATAATCAAGTGGAGCGTTCACAAGTGGACGAGAAGTGAATGGGATTGGCGACAACGTCCTTTCTGAGTTGTGACACAATCTAGAGTCAAATGCAAAGAGGAACAATTAAAATTATATTAATTAATTGTTAACAATAAGGGTTAGGGTTCAATATTCACATGCAGTTGGACTCTTCATTGATTGATGGCGTTCCCTTCAACAATAGATGGCGGGGAGAAATCGCCTTGAGCGCGAGGTGCAACTGTTTTACATTTGTTGAGTGAGAGAGGTGGGGGGGCTGGTGGAAGCCAAGACTTGTGGTGAGTAATGACGTCAAGGTCGTGGGGTCACATGGTTCAAATTACGATCATTTCCTTGGCGCGGTCTTTCGGTTATGGACGACGGTCGTAAAGGTTCTCCGTTGATAGGTGATTGGAACAACAGCCCGCCTTCTCTTAGTTGTTTACTGCTAGTCAGGCTTTTCCATGGGGTATACTTTTCTGTCCCATACCATCCCATCCCATGGCAATTTATGCCTGTCCCATCCCATCCCATCCCATCCCATGGGACGTTTCCCATGGGAAAAACATTCCCATAGACAAGCCTGCTGCTAGTAATTAGAGCAACAACCCGCCTTCTCTTAGTCGTTTACTGCTAGTAATTAGAACAACAGTCCACCTTCTCTTATTTTTTTTTTACTGCTAGTAATTAGAACAACAGCCCACCTTCTCTAAGTTGTTTACTGCTAGTATTAGCACAACAACCCGCCTTCTCTTAGTCGATTACTGCTAGTAATTAGAACAACAGCCCGCCTTCTCTTAGTCGTTTACTGCTAGTAATTAGAAGAACAGCCCACCTTCTCTTAGTCGTTCACAGCCATAGACCTAAAAGATGCAAATATAGTGACACTATATAAAAACAAAGGTGATAGGGGTGATTGCAATAATTATCGCGGCATTTCACTCCATGGTATTGTAGGAAAGGCCTTTGCTCGTGTCATACTAACACGTTTACAGAGCCTAGCATCCCGTGTCTATCCAGAATCTCAGTGCAGTTTCCGGGCTGGTCGGTCTACCATAGACATGGTGTTTTCCGTACGACAGCTCCAGGATAAATGCAGAGAGCAGCAGATGCCACTGTACATTGCCTTAGTGGACCTTACAAAAACCTCTGGTTTCGTCAGTCGCAACGGGCTATTCCAAATACATGTACTGGCAAAAATCGGCTGTCTCCCTCACCTACTTGCCATCATCAGACAGTTCCATGAAAATATGCAGGGCACAGTGCAGCTCGATGGAGCTAAGTCAGAGGCCTTCGCTGTCAGCAGCGGAATTAAACAAAGTTGTGTACTCGCACCAACACTCTTCGCAATATTCTTCTCTGTATTTCTTCGATACGCATTCAAGGATAGCAGTGAAGGAATCTGGATACACACCAGAGATGATGGTGGACTTTTCAACACTGCTCGCCTCCGAGCCAAGACCAAAACGACAGATGTCCTAATTTGTGAGCTACTATTTGCGGATGATGTGGCACTAACAGCACACATAGAAACTGATTTGAAAAAACTCGTGTTAAGCTTCGCCAATGCCTGCAAAGAATTTGGTCTGCAAATCAGCTTGAAAAAGACAAACATCATGGCTCAAGACACTCGACCTCCTCCTACCAAAAATATTGACAATGAAAACTTGGAGGTTGTGGACAGCTTCACCTACTTGGGATCCAAGGTCTCCAATACAATGTCCATTGAAGAAGAAATAAACAGCAGAATAGGCAAGGCAGCTGCCACAATGACTAAACTAAATAAGCGGGTCTGGCAAAACACCAAGCTAACGGAGAAAACAAAACTGTTCGTCTATCGAGCCACATATGTCATAAATACGGGAGCGAAACATGGACCACTTATGCATCCCAAGAGCGCAAGCTTAATAACTTCCATTTGAGGTGCCCTCTTCGCGTCCTTGGTATTAAATGGCAAGACAAAGTGCCTAATAGTGAGGTCCTAACGCGTGCCAATACCCAAAGTATGTTCTCAATCCTTAATGAAAGACGCCTGAGATGGCTAGTACATGTTAAAAGAATGAGCCCCGGCCGCATCCCCAAGGACCTCCTATATGGTGAACTTGCTTCAGGAAAGAGGAAAACAGGTCGCCCACGCTTGCGATTTAAAGATGTCTGTCAAAGGGACATGAAAGCAGTCAAAATACATACAAGTGACTTGGAGTGTAAGGCAGAAGACCGATCTACGTGGCCCACAGTTGTCAAAGAGGGCGTCATAGTAGCCGAGGAGCGAAGAATGGAGGAGGCTGCAGACAGAAGAGCTAGGAGAAAGGCCAAAACATTTGGTAGCACAGAACTCGTGTGTAAAATCTGTGGTAAAAACTGTCCCTCAACGATAGGACTGCACATCCACTCGAGAAATTGCAACCAAACCCAACGGTGATGCACCATCGTCTCGTGAGACGGAAGAATGCCGAATATCAGCAGTAGAGCCATACCAGCACAGGAAAAGTTTGGCCTAATGACTAATCTATCATCTCATTTTTAAGTCATGATATAAGTGAGCTGTGGTGTAGACTCCAAAAGAAGCGTGGGATGTATACAATATAAAAGCTGACAAGGAACCTAAAAGCAGTGTCAATAAACTAGAGATGAAACCAACGTCTACACCCTCGTTATACCAGTAATTTTAAGAGTCGATTTCAAAGCAACTTACTGTACGAGAGCCCGGTTAGCTCAGTCGGTAGAGCATCAGACTTTTAATCTGAGGGTCAAGGGTTCAAGTCCCTTATCGGGCGGTCCTTTTTTTTTTTTTTTTTTTGAAACTTTTTTTTTTGTAATAAGTTTTTTTTAACCACATCTTTACAAAAACGACCGATAATATAAAATTGGATAAAGAATGATTCATGTGAATTGATGCTGGAAAAGAGAGGCATATTCCAACGACCGGGACATCTTCAATTTTTCAAATTTAAACAAAAGAAAAATCTACGTAGACAACACGGAACAGGCCAAAGACCCCCATCACTATGATGTTCAGCTGTTATTTCAGCTGTTAATATCCTACATGTGGGAGTAAATCAGCAGCCCCGAGTCTAGTGAAGTCTTCTTATCAAGCTTATAAACTTGTCTCTATTTTAATAACACAACGGGCGATATATTTTTTTTTTTGGTCGCGATAAAAAAATTTTCCCGCCAATTATATAGAAACGATCCTTTTAAATATAATCGTTAACTTTTGAAAAATTAATGATTAAAGCAATATTAAAATTTATGATGGCTAATTTAGATTTTATTAAACGTTATTGTTGAAAATCTATATAACACTGCATGTCTTCTTTATATGTCATCTTTTAATCAACCACGCAAAAAAGACAAGCTTGTTGACTTTATTAGGCTCAAGTGATGAGCGGGTCTAATTGACAATATAACAAGCCGAGCTGAACAATCATTCAAATTGAACTGAGGTAACTGGTATGCACAAAAGGTCTTGGCAAAAATCATATTATCGGATATCGGTATTCATTAAGTTTCCACCACTGTAGGGGGTTAATGGATTCAGGAAATTTCATCTCCATTTTGTAAAGCAGCAATTCAGCAGAAGAGCTGTAGTCATTTTCTGTCTCTGAGTCAGACTCCATTACTGCCATTAGCTTAATACGCTTTTCATTTGGTTTGATAAGTAGGCGAAGTGTTTGAATCATCTCTTTCTCCGTCTTCTTCTTCTCTCTCTCTCTCCATTTATCCTCTCTCTCCTCACTCTCTCCTCTTTCTATACCCCCTTCATATTTCATCTCTCTCCTCTTTCTCTTCTTTCTCTCTATGTATCATCTCTCTCTTCTTTCTCTCCCTCTTCCTCCATATTTCGTCTCTCTCCTCAATCTCTTCTTTCTCCTCATATATCATCTCTCTGTTCTCTCTCTCCTTCTCTCTCTCTCTCTCTCTCTCTCTCTCTCCATATTTCCTCTTTCTTCTCTCTCTCACCCTCTCCATTTCTCTGTCTGTATCTCTCTCTATCCAAGTTTTGGTTTGTATGTAACGTTTCTGTTTATCTTGTCTTCAACTCTGTAGCTACTAAACAACTCAAATATTTAGCCCCTCCCACCCTCTCCTCTCATGTTCTTTCTATCTCTCACTATTACCCCCTAAAACGTCTCTAATCTCTGTTGACCAATGTCCTCCCACCCCACCACTATCCATTGTTTGCAACTCCTCCCCCCTCCGGTCCGTGTCCCCCTTTTCAATCTCAACACTCGAACAACAAAACCTGAAAAAGGAGTTTGTCCCGTTGGGTCCAATTAGCGATCGCGCGCAAAGATATGACGAAATGCACCATGTGCGCATGCGCTAATGAAAGGGCCGTCCCTCGCCCCTGTCATCTGCCATCGTCTGATTCCTGACCTCTCCGTTTTGGCCTAATCTCCTGACTGGCAGAAGTTGATTCACGTAAAAACTAATCACACCCCGGCTCTAAGAGTTCATTAGAGCATTTCCTTCTACCCTCTCCATAGAAGCCACTCAACCAATAAAATGGGCATTAAAGAAATCCTTTTTAATCCTATCTTTCATTTTTGCGGACGTCAAACAAAATAAGAATTTTAACTTTATTTTTCAAGTAGCGTCGTTTTAATTATTATTATTATTATGATCACGTTAATATTGATGTGTGATTATGAGTCTAATCCTCCCCCACCCCCACCCATCAAAACTATACGAACTTTGACCGCCTTCCAGACCATGGATTTACTTAAATATTAGTTTGATTGAGGTTTGTCTTGCTGTTATTACTGAAAGCTTGAACATTTCTTGACTTTAGTACAGTAATGTTGATATTCAACTCATACACGTTTTTTAAAAAAAATATTTAATAGTTAAATAATTTACTAATATTTTTAAATTTCACTTAATAAAATTTTATTTCGGTTTTTTTTTCTCTCTCTCNTATTTATATATATATATAACTTTTGATGTTAATTTGGGAATTCAAAAATTATAAATGAAGAAATATACACCGGGACCGTACCTTCCAATCAATACCAGCAAACAATGTAATATTTTGGGTTTTTTTTTTCTTTTTCGATAGTTATTATTATTTTTTTTTAAATTTCACTGTAACAAAAAAATCCATTTTAAAACTGTTTAACTAGAAGATTAAACAGCACTACACCACTATTGCCCGCCTCCTCACCCTTACAGCCGAATGACCAACAAAAAAACGCTGTCTTTTTTCGTTTACGATGAGACAGAAGATTTATAAATATAAATGACAAATACCAGGCATTGACCAACTTTTTAAAATTAAATTATCTAGTGAATGTACATTCTCTGCTGGGTCGAGCCGTTAGGCTCTTAGGACCCGCATCATTTTATCGCAGGTGAGCCTCATCAAGCGGGCAGCGCCATAGAGTTACCTCTCTTCTAATTTTTATTCTTTCTATGGGACCTCAAGGCATTAATTCTGTATTGTTACCTCCCTTGTTGACGCCTCTGGGTATAAGAAGACAGTGAGTTTGGTAAAAGTCATGGCTTTTCATTTCTCTTTTTAAGCCAATTCATTAAAAAATAATATTTCTAATAATAAACGTTGGTCAGAATTACGACGTAATAAATTGTATGGTTTTTTAAAGTAAAAATAAGATATGTTAACAAAACTCACAATATTTTTTTTTAATTAAAAAAGCTAAAAGTTTGGTTTTTTAAAAAGGGAGAGATATTTTGAACTGAACAAAAGAAAATATTTTTTTTAAAAAAATGAAACAATGATTTCAATCCGCAGTCCGGATCTTCAAAACGGACATGTCTTCAAATGCGTTGGTGACGTCACTTTGCCGTAATGTTTGTGTGGGTTTTCAGTTGATAACACTTCCATAATGGCTGCCGCGCTCGCCGGAGACACGTGCAAGAGGGGAGATAATTAGCCATCGCACGTGAAGTGAGAGTATCGTCCCTTGCTAAGTTGGGTCACATTGCCCTATTTCAATGACGTAAATCCTTGTGGCTACTTCCTGTTCTAGTTTTTATGCCAGAATTTTGATAAATTGTCGCGCTGGTTGTTTCAGTTACCAGCTATTTAAATTATAGTAAATAATTACAGCGCCCTATCCATCTTATATTTTAATCAAATACCTAATATTCCACTCACTAATCGTATATATTTAATTGTCTGTATGTCCTTAGTCGCAGTAGCGTAACTGGGTTTTCCGAGCCCTTGGCTAATTCCTTTTTGGCGCCCTTGAGACATACAGAAGATACTAAATTATACCGAATAAACTTATTATTCAAGGATTATCCGTCGGCGCTCTTGGCAATAGCCCCGATGACAAGTCATTGTTACGCCTCTGCTTTATAGTCGAAACTGTATTAGCTTATCCTGGCTTTCTCCTGGATGGATTCGGTATTTCTCGTGCCAAAAAGCCCATAAAAGCTGAATTGAGTGCGAAAAGTAAGGTTGGTGGAGGGGGGGGATGCTGAAATCTCGGATGTGAGAGTTGAGAGTAAGAAGAATTTAAAGATAACAACTTAAAAAAACGTAAGTTTTAACATAATTTATAACGAAATAATTTTCAAGCGTTTTTTGTTGTTGTAACTATCAATTATAACATGAATTGTTAATCATTTTCATTTATAATCATTTATAATGTTTTGCTCTAATATATAACGAATAAATATAAACTTTAATTTAAGATTCTCTTTGCCCAGCCACACAAACAAAAGATTTTTGAAATACATTATAATATTTTTAACAATATATTAATTAGAAGGCATTTTAAAAGTTATTTCAATAGTTTACATATGAAGGACGTTTCTTACAAGCATGCCAAAAGAAAAGATATTTAAAAATACATAAAGATATTTGTCCATTTTGGAGCCTCAAAAAGAGGGCACCCCCATACATAACAGTCCGACCAGCTGTAGCACACGCCGCTGATTTTCTCATAGATAGTGTAGTGGCGTAGCTAGTAATTTGTAAGGGGTTTGGGGGCCTCGGGGGCTCAACCTATTTAGGGCGGGGGCCTAATATTTAATGTAAAAAATTTGGACACTAATTTTGGGGGTCTTGAATTAGGACCCCATCACTCACCCATAGCTTTGCCACTGATATGGCGTAAAGAACGTGTGGGGGGGAGGGTTGGAAGAAAGCGAACTAACAGCAGCTCAAAGAAATGAAAACAACGCGAACGCCAGTGAACGTAGGGGGTGGGGAGGGGGTAATCGCTGACGCATTGATGGTCTCAAGACATGCGCACTGGGGCAGTTGTTACCTCCCACCCCCACTATTTACTACCATCGCTTGCCAACCATTGATTGCTATTGGTGGACCCCCAGAGAGGGTCATTCGTCATGCTTATTTTGCACACCAATTGTTCTTGTTCTGATGAATATATACAGGTCTATAGGTTTTTGTATAATACAACAAAAATTTGATGTCATTAAAAACAAAAATTATAGGACATTGTCATTTAAAAAAAAATTACCTTCACATAATAAACATTGTCCATTCCGTATGACCCATGAGAGATTTGACAACGTAAAAAGTATTAATGTTTATTGGAACTAATATATTTGTGAACACATTGTTGTATGCATGTATCAGATGTTGTTTAATTATTCCCAGGTCAATTAAGCGACAAAAGGGGAAAGATTTATCAAAAAGAGAAAAAAAAGACAAACATGAAATAGAAATCTTGCTAAAAAAAACTCATATTTAACAGTGAATTAATCTTATCTCTGTACAGACGATTCTTCTACACAGAAGCTTATTTATGTATAGCTTATCGTCCGCCAGTTTCCAAGTTTAACTTGTCCCCTTATATGACACGGGGACTTCTTATAATAACAATACTTATAAATACATAACAATTGCTCTTAGAAACGTATTTCAAAGAAATTAATAAAATAATTTAAATAATTGCCTATACTCATTTTTCTTTTTGTTCATGAAACAGTTAAGTTTCAGTAAATGTCAGTAATAAGAACATTAACTCAAATCACCGTGTTTGTAAAAGGTTATTCTTCTGACAACCCGCTCGAAAGTCAAGCCGACGTTTAGACTGTAGACCAACCAGCCAACATAAACAGACTGCCAACCCTCCCACAATGCCTCCTTGCCCCGGTTAAGTGAACGAAATAAAGAGGCGACCTCGTGATCAGAGGAGTACCTCCCTGGGGGGCTTTCAATCTGCAGGCGTGGCGGGGGGTGGGCTCACAGTCTTGGTACGGTCTATCGAATCAAACGGTGGCGGGGTCCAAGACCGGAGATGGCTTGACACAATCAAGACCCCCTTCAAATGGTCCCGGGGTCCAACGAGGGACTCCACGTCGTGTTAATTGATGTGGTGGGTCAAATGATTTCTTGACCCGTGGAAATGAAACTTGGATGAAATTGTTTGCTGATTTTTTTGCTCCTGAAACAAACAAGTTCACAAAGCGATAAGAAAAGAGAACACAATTGTAGCTTTGTATTGGACCAGAATAACAATAGCATTGAAAGACATTCTCAATAGAATTACTAATGATGTAACATTTAAACACGATTAAACACAAACTTGAGGCTCTGGCATTGGACAGTCGTGAGATGTTTGAGTGAGGCAGTCAAAGGTCAACCAGGTGAATCACATCAAAGGTTAACCAGGTGAATCACATGAAAGGTCAATCAGTTCAATCACATGAAAGATCAACCAGGTGAATCAGATCAAATATATACAATTATGAACGATATTTTCCTAACAAAATCTTGAAAAATGATAAATATAGGTGAAATCTGCCAACAGGTTGAATAGGAACAATTATATATTGTGTAAAAGGGGTAAAGGTAGGCCTAAAAGGACGCCGCAAAAAAACAAAAAAAAAACAAAAAAACAAACAGACAACGGATATCTCGGCAAACACTCACACAGTGAAATAAAATAACTTATAAAAAACTTTGCTGCGGTGTTATGACGAAGAATCCAACAAGCAGAAATAGAAGGAAGAGAGTTGTACAAAGGTTTATATAGACAATTGAGAGAGTGGGCGTGGCGAATATTCAACATGTCAGTAAAAAACAAAAACAAATTAATCTCATGTGGTGCAAGTGTTAAATATTCATGAATAAGTATTTCTTAAAGACTGATTATGCCGGTTGAGAAAAATAGTTTCCCTTTTCGTTGATAACACTTTTTGCCAATAAGATTTTTAAATATTTTTTTTGTGCCCCGTTGGGCAAACTTATAATCTGTTTATATTATACTTTTTACCCGAATTCCTTGGGACTGTGAACGATCCTTATTAATTCTATAACGTCTTATTTTCAGCTTCACTTATTATTTTTTATTAGTTAAACTTCATAGCCTATGAAGTTTAACTATTTTAAGAGATTTGTTAACATTTATTCTGTCCCAATCTACGCTGCATGCAGTCTTCAGTCTCGTCCTCCCCCCCTCACCCCACTCCAAACCCTCACCATCCAACCCTCGCGTTTATTCAACAACGTATAGTCCTCACACAAACACAATGAAGAAAAGACAAAATATGTTAATGTGTGGTCTATTATAATTTTGGTTGGTCGACAATCTCAGGGCCACTCGTTTAACGTTGGTTGGTGGACAATGTCAGGGCCAGTAGTTTAACGTTGGTTGATGGACAATGTCAGGGCCACTCGTTTAACGTTGGTTGATGGACAATGTCAGGGCCAGTAGTTTAACGTTGGTTGATGGACAATCTCAGCACCAGTAGTTTAACGTTGGTTGATGGACAATGTCAGGGCCAGTAGTTTAACGTTGGTTCGTGGACAATCTCAGCGCCAGTAGTTTAACGTTGGTTGGTGGACAATCTCAGCGCCAGTAGTTTAACGTTGGTTCGAGGACAATCTCAGGGCCAGTAGTTTAATGTTGGTTGGTGGACAATCTCAGGGCCAGTAGTTTAACGTTGGTTGATGGACAATCCGATGGCCAGTGTTTAACGTTGGTTCGTGGACAATCTCAGAGCCACTCGGTTAACGTTGGTTTGTGGGCAATCTCAGGGCCAGTAGCTTAACGTTGGTTAGTGGACAATCTCAGGGCCACTCGGTTAACGTTGGTTTGTGGGCAATCTCAGGGCCAGTAGCTTAACGTTTTTTCGTGGACAATCTCAGGGCCACTCGGTTAACGTTGGTTTGTGGGCAATCTCAGGGCCAGTAGTTTAACGTTGGTTCGTGGACAATCTCAGGGCCTATCGGTTAACGTTGGTTTGTGGGCAAACTCAGGGCCACTCGTTTAACGTTGGTTGGTGGACAATCTCAGGGCCACTCGTTTAACGTTGGTTGATGGACAATGTCAGGGCCAGTAGTTTAACGTTGGTTGATGGACAATCTCAGGGCCAGTAGTTTAACGTTGGTTGATGGACAATCCGATGGCCAGTAGTTTAACGTTGGTTCGTGGACAATCTCAGAGACACTCGGTTAACGTTGGTTTGTGGGCAATCTCAGGGCCAGTAGTTTAACGTTGGTTCGTGGACAATCTCAGGGCCAATCGGTTAACGTTGGTTTGTGGGCAAACTCAGGGCCACTCGTTTAACGTTGGTTGGTGGACAATCTCAGGGCCAGTAGTTTAACGTTGGTTCGTGGACAATCTCATGGCCAGTAGTTTAACGTTGGTTGGTGGACAATCTCAGGGTCAGTAGTTTAACGTTGGTTGATGGACAATCTCAGGGCCAGTAGTTTAACGTTGGTTGGTGGACAATCTCAGGGCAAGTAGTTTAACGTTGGTTGGTGGACAATCTCAGGGCCAGTAGTTTAACGTTGGTTGATGGACAATCTCAGGGCCACTCGGTTAGCGTTGGTTTGTGTTCAATCTCATGGCAAGTAGTTTAACGTTGGTTGGTGGACAATCTCAGGGCAAGTAGTTTAACGTTGGTTGGTGGACAATCTCAGGGCCACTCGGTTAGCGTTGGTTTGTGGGCAATCTCAGGGCAAGTAGTTTAACGTTGGTTGGTGGACAATCTCAGGGCCAGTAGTTTAATGTTGGTTGGTGGACAATCTCAGCGCCAGTAGTTTAATGTTGGTTGGTGGACTATCTCAGGGTCAGTAGTTTAACGTTGGTTGGTTGACAATCTCAGGGCCATTAGTTTAACGTTGGTTGGGGGACAATCTCAGGGCCAGTAGCTTAACGTTGGTTGGTGGACAATCTCAGGGCCAGTAGTTTAATGTTGGTTGGTGGACAATCTAAGGGCCAGTAGTTTAACGTTGGTTGGTGGACAATCTCAGGGCCAGTAGTTTAACGTTGGTTCGTGGACAATCTCAGGGCCAGTAGTTTAACGTTGGTTGGTGGACAATCTCAGGGCCACTCGGTTAGCGTTGGTTTGTGTTCAATCTCAGGGCAAGTAGTTTAACGTTGGTTGTTGGACAATCTCAGGGCCATTAGTTTAATGTTGGTTGGTGGACAATCTCAGGGCCAGTAGTTTAATGTTGGTTGGTGGACAATCTCAGTGCCATTAGTTTAACGTTGGTTGATGGACAATCTCAGGGCCAGTAGTTTAACGTTGGTTGGTGGATAATCTCAGGGCCAGTAGTTTAACGTTGGTTGGTGGACAATCTCAGCGCCAGTAGTTTAACGTTGGTTGGTGGACAATCTCAGGGCCAGTAGTTTAACGTTGGTTGGTGGACAATCTCAGCGCCAGTAGTTTAACGTTGGTTCGTGGACAATCTAAGGGCGACTCGTTGAACGTTGGTTGGTGGACAATCTCAGGGCCAGTAGTTTAACGTTGGTTGGTGGACAATCTCAGGGCCACTCGTTTAACTTTGGTTGGTGGACAATCTCAGGGCCAGTAGTTTAACGTTGGTTGGTGGACAATCTCAGGGCCACTCGTTTAACGTTGGCGAGTGGACAGTTTGCATATTTATCCTTAATTATTTTAATTGTTAGATTTACACCAGAACATAGTTGAAACTTGTCTACGGGTCTTCCAAACCTAAAAGACAAATTTAATTGACACTAAATTTCCTTGTACCACAAGGCTGAACACTCGCACCCTTCCATTCCCAGAGTCTGACCGCGAGGCTAGAGGGCCACTTGGAAACTATTCAAATCTTCAAGGCTGGCACGACTGTACATGGATGGAATACCTAACGTCATGAGATGGGTCCAAGCTTGGAGAAAGTCTTCGTGTGTAGGAGAGGGGGAGAAAATGAGACTCTGGTCACACGATTGAAGGACACTTGACTAAAGATTGAGAGGAAGTCAGAGACAGGGTCAAGTTATTTAAATAAGAAAAATGGCGCATTTATGGTTGGGGAAAATATATATTAAAAAAAAAGAAATATTGGATGGTTTAAGAACACAAATACATTTCCCCATGTTATTCGTCATTCTTCCTAAAAAATTGTATGAATCCGACCCAATTGTTGCTGAAAACTCGATATTGCAATCATGTCAATTGAAAATGAACCTACAAACTGGTTCACGCCAAAACATAATCCGTACCTCAGCGATAAACATATCAAACAACACCAAAACTACACTCACTCAAGTAAGAACGTAAACCAACAGACTTGGTACCAAGATATGTGTATTTGATTTGATCGAATCTAAGTTCACGGCTCATGTTGCTCATTTGTGTCAACATATATTTTAAAAATAATTTATATATATTAAGGGCTGCGGAAATTATCGATTCGTTTCTCGATTAATCGGTAATATTTTTATCGATTAAAATTATTTTAATTGATAAAATATCGATTAAAATTAAGGTGCATGCGTTAAATAACTGCACCGATTTAATCATTAATAATTAATAATAGTTTGTATTTTTACGTACAAAATTCTCCATTTAAAAAAAAAAAAGATTTTTAAAGGGTAAATTTTAAAATAAAATATTTTATAAGGAAAAAGTTTTTTAAAAATTAAACATTGTTTTTACTTTATTAACAATAGCAAAGTGTAAATTCATTTACATTATATTGAACTACTTATATTTAAATTTTAAAAAATGCCTGTTATTGTTACTTCCCTTTAAGTTTTTAATTTAATGATGTCGTACAAATTATTTTTACCTTCAATCAAAATTATTTTTTTCAAAAGTTAACGATTAAAATTAATCGATAACAGCCCTAATATATATATATATATTCGTGATGTCTGGTTGAGCCCTTGATTGTTTGTTCGTTTGCCGAAAAAAAAACTTTGGATCGATTTTAACACTCTTCCCCCCTAAGCTAGCGAGCTGAAATTTTGCAGGCAGACTCGTGCCGATGATAAAAATGATGTATCAAAATTTCAGATCGATCGAATGTACTGTAATTGAGTTATTGAATTCAAATTTTTTTTTTATCTATCTCTATGTAGATTCTATATCATGTTAATTTTTGAGATAGAGTGATGTGGTGCGTATTATATTGACAATACTTTTAAAAATATATTCACGATCAGTGCGCATTATATTAAACATTTTTTACGAGACATAACTCAAATTTTATATTTTCGGATTGTCTTGCGCTGAGTATTATACTGAACATCCTTATATTCTTGTTAGTCTATGTCTCGTATATAAAGGATTTACAGTCAAAAACTTGTTTTTTTTTACGATTTAAAAAACAACAACTGTTTTCTTAGAGTTAATGACTGATGAGATTTCATGCACTATCCTATTTAACCCTTTAAGTAATTCTTATACTGGTATCTAAAAGTAACAACTCGTTATGATTTACAAGAGGAACAGCAATATCCATGTATAGCGCAAAGTCAATCACGAACTAGCGATTTACGTAAATTTTCAGATTTACATCGAAAGCATATTATTTTAAAAACCGTCGTTAAAAAAAGTCAAAAGACAGAAATTTGAGATTCTGAGTCAATCGACTGGGTTATGTTTCATTTTTTTTAAAATGGGGACTTCAATTTCTTTAGAACCACTGGCTAATCAGTACTGATGGCCAGTGTCCATGCCCCCCTCCCCCTCACTCACCCACTTGAACTACTTTAACTATCCGGGAAGGTTCAGTAAATAGCCCCAAGCTGGTTTATTCAGTGGGTGTAGGTCTGATTTACGGCTCGTGGACGGTTGGTCATTTCCTCGGACCTCCTCTGTGACCACGGGAGACCGTGTGTGTATTGGGGCGGGGGTGGTGGTAGGGTAAGGTGTGAGGGTGGGGAAGAGTTGAATGAGCGGGGAGCGGCGGAGGCTTAACTCTAACGGAATCACGGGAAAGTTAGTCGGCGGAAGTGGACAGTTGCTAGCGACGCATCCATGAGATTACTACTAGAGACTTCAACAGCTGCTCTATTCGCTCAAATCGTTTGCTCAACGGAGATAATATTGTTATATAAAAATGATAAGTAGCGCGTTCGCCCCCCCCCCCATTTAGGCTTGTAGGAGGGTGCGCGCGGTGAAATTTTAGAAGGCTGAATGAAAGGAATTTAAAAGTAGGTCGTGATCTTAATCACGGTTTAAAAGTAGGTCGTGATCTTAGTCAAGGTTTAAAAGTAGGTCGTGATCTTAGTCAATGTTTAAGAGTAGGTCGTTATCTTAGTGGAGGTTTAAAAGTAGGTCGTGATCTTAGTCACGGTTTAAAAGTAGGTCGTGATCTTAGTCAAGGTTTAAAAGTAGGTCGCGATCTCAGTCAAAGTTTAAAAGTAGGTCGTGATCTAAGTCAATGTTTAAAAGTAGGTCGTGATCTTAGTTAAGGTTTAAAAGTAGTCCTTGTCACAGTCGGGGTTTTACTCTAATGGCACATAGTAATATTTTTTTTAGATCAACAGGTTTTTGAGTTTAAACAGTTTCTTAGATATTCATTTTTTTGTATGAACAAATTTCTTCAATGTGAGATTACATTACAATTGAAGTAAGGACTCTGTATGACAATTTATAAGACATTAATTCATGACCACTTAGCCATTTTGTCATGGGCCAACAAGCATATTTATTTGGCCGGTATACGTAATAATAAAAGGCAGTTGTCTGTGAGCGTCTCGATGCCGATTGGTCCCTATAAACTCCTACAGCCAATCACTAGCGGATAACAATTAAATGTCATTTCGATATTGAACAAAGTCACGCGGACGTTTAAAACGAGTTATTTTTGGTGCAGTATCTTTTCGAGGACTTTATTTTGAGCGGTGCGCGTTTGGATTTATAGTCAAAAACTTTTTAAATAAGGGTTATTTATTATAAACATAATGTATAATGTATAATTATTTTGACGTGATACACCTGCATGGCCGGTCGAGACAGCGAAATCTCTGGACAAACCGCGGTGGAGTGGAGGGGAGGTCTCTCGACAGACCACAATGTGGAGGGGGGGGGTTTGGGGGGAGGTATGATCTCTGGACCAAGCCTCTGGTTGAAACGATGACTGGTGACGTTTCATTTTCATTTTGGAGTCAGTTGATGTGGATGATGTGATGTCCTACCATGTACTTCCCAGTTCACCCTACCATTATTCCTGTCCTTGGACGGGCTTTGTTGCTAGTCTTGTATTAGAGTAAAACAAGTCTTTGTCATTTCAGGGTGGAGCTCTTCAGTTGTACTAATTTCAATTAGATTGGTAAATAAGAAAATATTCGTGTATGCTGCAAATAATCAACAGATATTTGTAAAAGTTTGCGTTAATGTTTATTTGGCTTACTGGACATGATCGAGACTAAACTTGTTTACAACATTCATTTACTAAACATTTTGCAAACTTAATGTTTATGCTGAAAAACAACGTTGTTCGAAAACCTTGTTTAAAAATAATAACATCCTGTAATGAGGTATGTGAAATTTTTCCAACATGGGAAATTAAAACAAAAACATTAAATAACAAAATTCCAGGGGTTTTCACAGTTTAAATCTTATTGACACATTTTATCTTGACGTGAGTGAATCTAGTTAGATCTATCAATAGTGAATACAAGTCTAGGTTTAATTTGCCCGTTTGACGATGCCGCGTGTATAAAATTGTGAGAACCACTGGTCTCAGATTTTCAATTCAACTGTCAAAAGTTTGATTGTTTGACAGTCACAGATTGAAATAATATCATTAGGCCGCGAGAGCACAATCCGACTTTTATCAAATCTCCAGAGCGGTCTATCAGTTTGAACATTTCACTCCAGCCGCGTGAAGATTCAATCGACTTCAACACTCGTGGAGACATGCAAATTAAAGTAAGTTCGATTACAGCCTGCTCGCCCCCCCACGAGCTCCCCACCCCCCACACTCCAATCAGCGGCGTTGCCAATGCGATTAAATATGCTGGTGGCGTTAAGTTTCTTTAATCCGCCATTCCACGTGTCTCTCGACAGGCGAGTGGCGACGGCTGACTGGCATCAAGATGTCACGTGGTTGGCCTGCAAGAGACCAGTGTTAAGGCCAGACAAGGGGGCAGGAAAGAAACCAGATTGAATTGTTATTTTTTTTTTGTTGCATTCCACGCCTTTCCTTCAACTTACCTTCGCATGCAGTGTTAATCTCTCAGTATAAATCTCTCAGTGCTAATCTCTCAGTGTTAATCTCTCAGTGTAAATCTCTCAGTATAAATCTCTCAGTGCTAATCTCTCAGTATAAATCTTTCAGTGCTAATCTCTCAGTATAAATCTCTCAGTGCTAATCTCTCAGTATAAATCTCTCAGTGTTAATCTCTCAGTATTAATCGCACAGTATAAATCTTTCAGTGCTAATCTCTCAGTATAAATCTCTCAGTGTTAATCTCTCAGTATAAATCTTTCAGTGCTAATCTCTCAGTATAAATCTTTCAGTGCTAATCTCTTAGTATAAATCTTTCAGTGCTAATCTCTCAGTATAAATCTCTCAGTATAAATCTCTCAGTGCTAATCTCTCAGTGTTAATCTCTCAGTGTTAATCTCTCAGTGTTAATCTCTCAGTATAAATCTCTCAGTGCTAATCCCTCGGTATCTATCACCCCCCTCTCTATCCAGGTGCATAGATTCCAGTCAACATGACTTCAACTTTGCACCTCCTTTAGTTTGTTTTTGTTGTTTTGTTGGTTGTCTTTTAGTGCACAAGCCACACATTAAAAGCTTGATAAGACCTCGCGTTACCATTGATTTACCTTTTGTATATACGCAAAGCCTCCTCTGTTTTTACGGGAAGTCGCAAAGAAATTTTGAGAAGCAGACACAAAAAAAAAGCCAATGAAAAGAAGACAACGCCAAACTGTAACAATATAACCATCAAAACAATGAAAAGCAATGTAAAGTGAACTATTTCGGTTCTTAGTTAGATGACTGTGAGAAACAGGAGCCATATCTGATTGGTGTAAAAGAGTTCTGTTAAATATGACACGAACCTGAAAGAAGACTGTTTATTAACACAATCACAACACAACACAAACACAACACAAACACAACACAAACACAACACAAACACAACACAAACACAACCACGACACCAACACGACACCAACACGACACAAACACCACACAAACACGACGCAAACACGACGCAAACACGACACAAACACGACACAAACACGACACAAACACAACACACAACAACAAATGAGAATTACTTATCTCATGCATGCAGACATCTATTGCTTTCTTGGCCTTTAAAAAAAATAATCACTGGACGGAAGATACTTTTATATATTCACGTAAACATTGAGCTAAACTAGAAAGCGTTCATTTAGTTAGAAGTGAAGGGAAAAGAGTGAAAAACTATTTTCTTTTTGCATATTAATTTTTTTAAAAATAAATATTTGGTTGTCAATGCATGAAAGTTGAGATACCCGCAATTATAGTTTATTTCTGGTTGATTTCCTTCAGTGATATAATACACATAGTATGATTACTATGGCAAAATGTTCCATCTTTAGATTCGAACTCTGGCTTATTGAAAATATAATGTGTAAAAATAAAAATACAATATTACAAATTTCCGTCGTGATAAAAACAATGTTTGGTCGAAAGAGTACAAATTGTGGTGAAGAAATTTAAGTTCAAAATGACCAATGGACTGTGAAAATGTGTCGTTTATTTCCCTGTTGTGTATCAGTAATAACACGCTAGAAGAAGACATTCAACCTGACCTACACGGCCCGCCATGATAACATGAACAGGTTTTATGAATGACAAATTTCCCGTGATTGTTTGTATAGTTATAACTGCCGCTGTTTGTAGCCATCCTTTGCCGTACCACCCATGGAACGACTTTGTTCTTGTTTGAAGGTCAATGGTAATTGTCACGTGCTAGTAGGTGTCACTGACACGCCAAACTCACGTACGGCTAGCGTTACTGACACGCCTGCCAGCCTGTCATATCATTCCTGACACATTCCTCAACCTTAAAAAAAAAAAAGTTGTATTCATCACGTGTTAATGATCGCCGACGGAACTGAGAGCTGATTGGCACAATTTAAAGTCACGTGTCTTCAGTAAGAACGACATTTCATGGGCTCACAATAAACACCAGTTTGGACAAACATTCCATGGCCACACCACCAATAGTTGTTTGGAGTGACTCCCCCCACACCACCAATAGTTGTTTGGAATGACTCCCCCCACACCACCAATAGTTGTTTGGAGTGACTCCCCCAACACCACCAATAGTTGTTTGGAGTGACTCCCCCCACACCACCAATAGTTGTTTGGAGTGACTCCCCCCACACCACCAATAGTTGTTTGGAGTGACTCCCCGCACCCCCCATAGACTCATTATCATTCTTTTGCTGCAACATCCTCTTGCTTCATCAGGTGTTTTTTTTTATAATTATTGTTATTACGAGGAATGCAAAATTTAACGATAATTAATCGATTAATTGTTAAAATTTGTAAACTATTAATTTTTTAACGATTAATCAACCCTTCATTTACAAATGTATTTAAAGTCATAAGGATTTCAAAAAAATGGTGACCGATAAATACAAACGAATTTTCAGGGGATTACACTAGCAATTTGGTTTTAAAATGTTGACTGACGGGAATGTTTAAAATGTTGATACATACAGTTCATTGTATCCGAAATAGTCATTCCTTGCCAAGATCGTTTTGTGCATACCAGCTACATCAGTTCCAGTGAGCGATTGTTCAGCTCGGCTGGTTATATTGCCAATATAAGACTCGCTCATTACATGAACCAAAGAATGTCTACACACTTGTCTTTTTTCGCAGTTGGTTAAAAGATGACATAAAAAGGTGATATTACAGTGTTATTTATATTCTCAACATATACTTTTAATAAATGTTACATATGATAACGTAAGTTTAAATTTTTGGTTTAAATTGATATAACTATTATTTAATCGTTTTAATAGTTTTTCAATAGTTTGCTATTAAATTGAAATTAATCGTTAAAAGCCCTAGTTATTTACTATTATTAATTACTGTTAATATTGTCATAAATAGTAAAGACAAACAACTCCTTTAGTTATTACTTATGAACATGTGAGTCAACTGTTGTAGATTTGCATACAATTGTTAAGAAGTTAACATCATGATACAATCTGACATTTTGTTTGGCCTATGACATCTGAGATTGTTATTTTGACATGTGAAGTAAAAAATACCATAACCGCATAGCCACTTGGAAAAGCTGAGACAAATCAACCTGTGTTCGCTCCCCGGCTCTTGTTTCATTTGAAAGCAGCTAATGTACAGAACGATCAAAGACGTTTTTGCTGTGACTCCCATGCATAGCTGAGGGCGGTGAAGGAAGGATTATGTGCAGTCTTTCTCGCTGGGAATCAAAATACAAAAGGAAATACAAGAGCAATAATTTCATTGAGGGAAAACTTATCCCCTCAGATATACATGCACCATGATAGCTGACACGACGTTGAAATGTCACAGTTTCGAGGCAGGCACGTTTTTTTGCCGTGCCCTGTAAGAGCACAAGTAAAATGATATCTCTAATTTGAACCGAGGTTGAAGCGCGTGACTTGATAGAAAGGTCAAGTTAACAAATTAACAGGAATCGTCCTTTTTTAAAAACAGATTTGGAATCGAGTAAAAACATACCCTTCCCCCACTCCCACCCCCCACGAAAATGTGACTCACCTGATAAATTAGCAGAGGCGGCGACCCTGCTAAAAATATTTCTCTTTTTGTTGCTGCATAGGCGCAACCCCTCTGTAATACTTATCGATTGAGTGGGCATAGGGCATGAGCCTGATAAAATACTTTCCTTGTATTGTGGCAGGGGCGTAAACACGCTAAATTACACTTATGCTAGCTAAGGACATTTACTAATGTTAGATGATGTAATTTATAAACTTTTACTTAATTAAATACAGTAACGATATATAAAAACATTCCCTTTTTTATAAAATGACCAACGTTCCCTTTAAATTGTGCGGCTACGCGGCCGCGTTTATAGCTGAACAGCTCCACACAACAGTTTAGAGTTATCGAGCAGCAACATTTTAAAATATTGCAAGAAAAAATGGATGCTGTGCAAAGTGTTTTTTGTTGTTTTTTTGGATGGATCAACGAACCTTTAAAGGAACATAGATAATGACATAAATTAATGTTAAATAATGGAGTAAGTTAATGTTAGATAATGGAGTAAATTAATGTTAGATAATGGAGTAAATTAATGTTAGATAATGGAGTAAGTTAATGTTAGATAATGGAGTAAGTTAATGTTAGATAATGGAGTAAGTTAATGTTAAATAATGGAGTAAATTAATGTTAGATAATGGAGTAAATAAATGTTAGATAATGGAGTAAATTAATGTTAGATAATGGAAAAAATTAATGTTACAAATACACGAATGTTAAGCGAATCAAACACTCTAAGTAAATGAATGTAACAATGTTTGATAATATAATACACGAATTTTACGTAATCAAATAGACCAAAGTTAGATACACTAAAGTGATGTCATTGATTACGCGGTATATAATATCAAATAGGACCACATGGCGGGCTATAGTGAAATAAGGATCACTAAGAGCAGAGGGGCAATCTAGGGAAGAAGCAGTTGGAAGAAGAGCGAAAAGAAAGGCTAGGCAACACTGCCCGACTACATTCGTGTGTGTAACATGCAGAAGAGACTGCCACTCAACGATTGGTCTCATCAGCCACACCAAGAGCTGCAAATATTAAAGATAAATCTATCGTCTTTCGTAGACGGACAGATGCCATACATACATTATTAAATAGACAACAAAAAGATGAAGTAATAGAATAAAAAACAAGTTAGGTTATTCATTAAACTATGTTAGTGATAAATAATGGTATAGACTATTAATATGTTCAAAAGAAAACATTAATTCATTTCTTTTTAAATTAAAAAAAAAACTAAAATAAAATATTAACTTAATTGTGTACTATAGGAAAGAATTTAAACATACACATTCTAGAAAGTAGAAACATTATTTCCTGATCACTAAATGCACTAGAGTATACATCTATCTAAATGTTTGTAAACCCTTAATTAGCTTCAACTAGAGGTGAGATACATATCACAAGGATAACACTGGCAAACTATTGATGAATAGTGATGACTTATATAATAACACACCAAATAATAGGAATTATTTTTACATACCTTGTATCATTTGAATCGATTGTAGTATAGAAATATGAAATTGTTCGAAGACATGAAATAGAAAGTATGATAATGACTGGCTTTGGGCAAGAACTCGTGTGAGACTGACAAGGTAAGAAGGTTATGCTGAACAAAATGAAGCAGGTTGTGTGTGTGCCTGTGATGTCTTGTATGTAAGGGTGAATTATTGAATTTATATGTGTACCATTTTATATGAGGCAAAGTCAAAGGGGGGGGGGGAGGTTTGCTTCTCTGTAATGATTTATTTTTATCTTAATAAAAGAGATATTTCTTCTATTATCAAAGGTCCATAATCAATATTCTGATCAATATTGTTCTTTTAGAAAGTTGAAGTTTTAGAAATACGTTGTGTAGATAACACTTTCCGCGTATTAGTCACTGGAGGTTGGGGAACAGGTTGGGGAACAGGGGGTAGGGGAACAGGTGGTTGGTGAACAGGGGGTTGGTGAACAGGTTGGGGAACAGAAGGTTGGGAACAGGGGTTGGGGAACAGGGGCTTGGGGAACAGGAGGTTGGGGAACAAAAGGTTGAGGAACGGGAGGTTGGGGAACAAGAGTTTGGGGAACAAAAGGTTGAGGAACGGGAGGTTGGGGAACAGGTCGTTGGGGAACAGGTAATTGGGGAACAGGTGGTTGGTGAACTGGTGGTTGGGGAACAGGTGGTTGAGGAACAGGTGGTTGGGGAACAGAAAGCAATAGATACAAATGAGGAGATTATTTTGAACTCAACTTATTTCTTTGCACCTTGTTCATATAAATAATCGTCTTTCAGAGAAACAAGCAACTCCAGAATTTGTTGGTTTTTTTTGTGTTTATTTTTTAGCCTAAATCTCTAATTTGGCCTCGTCACTGTCTTTGGTTCGGCTGACGGTACTACGAATGAAATGAAAGTTAATTATTCAGATTAAAAAGATTGTCATAATAAACATGTTACATGCACGTCTGAGTTAAACGTCAATTAATCTTAATGAATCCAGGAAACCAATTTTAGAAGAAAAAAAACCCAACAAACATGAGATCCAGAGCCCACGATTAGACTAAACTGTTGCACTCATTACTGTTCTCGAACATAACCCAATGTATATCATGTATATTACCACCTCTGAGACTTGACTGAGAGACGGAGTGTTGGTCAGATATCGATATTGGTAGTGACGTGAAATACCCCCAATCCCCAATGTTTGCGTCCCGATAAAATCATAATGTCCACCTCACATGGCGCAGGGTGAGGGGCCGTGGCTCTCGTGTTTGCCTAACTGTTGGAGGTCATTACCGAAAGTGGACACTGGAAGATGAGCGGCTTTCATGGCGCTGACCAGCGAGTGTTTGCTCAGGGGAGGGGGGCTTTCCATCCTGGGAGTTAAGCATCGTGGGGGTTGGGTGGGGGTGTCGCAAGGGAGGTCGAGGATCAATTAAAGTGTGAGTAAAAAGTTTTAAGATTTGTGCGCTCGGGTGGCGGGAAGTGGGGTAGGAATGGGGGGTCAGGGTAGAGGCGTGGAGACTGCATGGAGGGGATTATGTGGAGAAATATTGACACTTTTCCCCCAATCTTCTTTCTGCATCTTTAGACACAGGTCAACAGCCGTTTACTGAGTGATATTGATAGGGACAGGGGTCAGGATAAACGGACAGGGATCGGGATAGAGATTCGTACAGGAATGGGATGGGGAAACGGATTGCCATGGGGATAGGGGTGTCAAGAAGGAAAGTGATACGAAAAGGGATAGAGACAAGGTATTTGGAGAATGTTAGGCACTGTTATAGGGACGGGGATAGGGATAGTGGCAAGGGTGTGATTTTGTTTTGGGACATGAATAGGGATGGGGATATGAACAGGGATTTAGGGAAAGGAGAAAGGATAGAGACAAAGAGATTCACTAGGATAGAAACATGGATATGAAACGGTGCTGTAATAGTTTAGACCAGTGATGGTGAGCCTATGACACGCGTGTCACAGTTTGCACGGAGAGCAGCCAGCACGAGCTGAAAATATCACTTACTTAATGAAGCCAGCAAAGGTAAATCCACATGAAACTTTGATAAGTTGTTGAATAGCCTCTGGCAACGATTATTGTAAAAAAAAATTTATATAGAATTCACTTTCATGGGAGCTGGGGCCCAAAAACGATTGTTTCTCCTTTTACTAAAATGGCTACTTCTCCACTTTCCGGTGTAGGCAAAAACATGTAAATGTGGGAAGTTGTTCAGTACAATCCCGCAATGATAACATGCACCAAAAATATTTAAAGTCTCAATATCTGGGGGCCGGGGACCCAAATCTATTTTTTGTTATATAAAAGTGACTCATCATTAATTTTCCGATTTCCCCTGTAAGTAGAAGCATGAAACTTTGCAAATGGGTACCCTATTGATAAGATAATTGGCGTAAAATAATTTTTAAACTTCACACTCATGAAGGCCGGGGGTAAAAAAAAAAAAACTACGTTTTTTCCCTTAAATGAACTATAAAAAATATGATAATCATTAATTGTATTATTTCTACGTAGGCAGAAGCAAGAAACCTTGGTAAGTTGTTGATGACACTTTCACAATGGTAACAGATGAAAACAATATTTAAATTATCACTTCCTGGGGGCCGAGGGCCAAAATAAAGTTTTTTCCTGATAAGAGCTTAAAAAAACTGAAGTTCACTAATTCTCCTATTTCCCGTGTAGGTAAAAACATGAAAATTTGGGTAGTTGTTCAGTACACTTCCACGATGGTAACATGTGAAAATAATATTTAAATTATCATTTACTGGGGTCCGGGGGCCTAAATGTATTTTTTCTTATATTATAAACTGACTCATCACTAATTCTCCAACTTTCCGTGTATGAAGAAGCATGAAACTTTGGTAAGTTATCGAGTAGCCTATCGCAACGATTATTGGCGTAATTTTGTTTTAGAATTCACACTCATGGGGGCCGGGGGCCCCAAAACTTTTTTGAATACTGAAAATCTCTACTTCTCCACTTTCCAGTGTAGGTAGAAATATGAAACTTAGGAAAGTAAATGAGTGCATCCCCGCGATGGTAACATGCAAAAAAAAAACAACAACAAATTAAAGCATCACTCACTGGGGACCTGGGGGCCCAAATGTATCTTTTTCACATATATTACATTTACTCATCACTAATTCTCCAACCTCCCATGCAGGTAGAAGCATGAAACTCTGGTAAGTTGTTGAGTAGCCTCTCGCAACGATTAGTGGCGAAAATGTATTTTTTTCAGAATTTTCATTCATGGGGGCCGGGAGCCCAAAAATCTTTTTTTTTTTTTTCCTTTTCCTGAAAATTTCTATTTTTCCACTTTCCCGTGTAGGTAAAAAGATAAAATTTTGGGAAGATGTTGTGCACACTCCCGCAATGGTAGCATGCAATCAAAATATTTGAAGTATCACTCACTAGGGGCCGGGGGATCCAATGTATTTTTTCTGTTATAAAAACTGACTCATCACTAGATCTAATTCTCCAATTTCCCATGTAGCTAGAAGCAGACCTAAAATGTTGTTTTCGTAAACATTTAAAGCATTTTACCTTTAGATTAAAAGTAAATGAAATAAAAATAGACACGTGCCTCCATCATGACCTAGATTGAAATCCTCAGACCTTATGAGATATGCACATCCTGCATCCATTTTGCACGGGGGCCAGTAATGTCATTTTAGTACCCATTTGATGTTACACTACCTTGACAAATTAGATATTAACAAACAATTATATCAATCATGATTCAGAGTGAAATTAATTGGTCTTTTGATTTGGTGTGAAACGGGTTTCAACGCTTACTAAAATCCTAACTTCCACAGCAGAGTGCGGGTACTTTGCTAGGGTGACCACACGTAGGGTAATGGGCCCCATTATGTTGCTTTTTTTTTGCTTTTATGAGCTATATCAAGAATAGTTTGGGCGTTAGCTGCTGTGTAAATGAATGATCCTTGACCAAACTTGGTATATAAGTACGTGAGAGCATTTATTAAAATACGGCAGTGCAGTGAAGCATAATGTCCATTTCTTCGGGGCCTGAGGCACCATATTTTTTTTTTTCGGGTAATGTTAAATATTTTATCCCCCTTTTAATTTTATAAGATCTTAACAAATAAAAACAAGACGGTTAAAGTTAATATATTAAGTATATCCATCGTGATCCAGATTGAAACCTAAGGGGTTTTGATTTAGTGTTTACGGATTCCCAACGCTAACTGAAATCCTAATTTACCGCTGCAAATCGCGGGCAATTAGCTAGTAAAAACTATAAAAGAGGAAAAAATGTTCATGGATAATTTTCATTAGTTATGTTGTTTTTTTTTTAAAATTGTTGATATATTTAAATTGATGTGTAAGCAATTAAGTTGATATCATTTATTTTTACAAAATAAATGGAGAACATCACCATTGCTGTTCTCTATTAGAACTCATATATAAACCATTGCCGTTCTCTATTAGAACTCATATCTAGACCATTGCCGTTCTCTATTAGAACTCATATCTAGACCATTGCCGTTCTCTATAGACTATTGCCGTTCTCTATTAGATCTCCTATCTAGACCAATGCCATTCTCTATTACAACTCATATCTAGACCATTGCAGTTCTCTACTAGAACTCATATCTAGACCATTGCCGTTCTCTATAGACCATTGCCGTTCTCTATTAGAACTCATATCTAGACCATTGCCGTTCTCTATTAGAACTCATATCTAGACCAATCCCATTCTCTATTACAACTCATATCTAGACCATTGCCCCACATGGTAAGGCGTGGCACAAACTCCGAGCCCCACCTCGATCAAGGCCAAGTAGTGGTGTCCCCTTTAACACATCACATTTTTCACTTTTGTTATTGATGGAGAAAACTGAAAGCTATCAGATGAAATCACATCAATCAATTTCATTACCAGCGGAGTACGGAGAGCAAGATGGAGGGGGTGGGCAGGAATGGAGATGGGGCGAGGGTTAAGCTGTGGGTGTGTATCTAGAGGGGGCAGGGGCGCGAAACGACGAGTATGAGGCCTCACAAAAAGCGCAGTGAAAACAATCTTCCAGTACCGGGCGACATGAGAGGGGCGGCAGGCACGTGACATCGGCGTTATCGTCAGTGTCATGGAGGGCTAGAGGCACGCTTACTAAGTTACCTCCCCCACCCCCTCCCCCACATCCGGGACTCCATTGGTGCTCCGGCCATCAACACAACTAAATTTTGAGAGAGCTTCACTTTACACGGCACATTCCTATCAGTTGATTCACTTTACACGACACATTCCTATCAGCTGATTCAATTTACACGACACATTCCTATCAGTTGATTCAATTTACACGGCACATTCCTATCAGTTGATTCAATTTACACGGCACATTCCTATCAGTTTATTCACTTTACACGACACATTCCTATCAGTTGATTCAATTTACACGACACATTCCTATCAGTTGATTCAATTTACACGGCACATTCCTATCAGTTGATTCAATTTACACGGCACATTCCTATCAGTTGATTCAATTTACACGACACATTCCTATCAGTTGATTCACTTTACACGGCGCATTCCCATCATTTCATTCACTTTAAACGACACATACCAATACGGTTGATTCACTTTACACGACACATACCAATACGGTTGATTCAATTTACACGACACATTCCTATCAGTTGATTCACTTTACACGGCGCATTCCCATCATTTCATTCACTTTAAACGACACATACCAATACGGTTGATTCACTTTACACGACACATACCAATACGGTTGATTCACTTTACACGACACATTCCTATCAGTTGATTCACTTTACACGGTGCATTCCCATCATTTCATTCACTTTAAACGACACATACCAATACGGTTGATTCATTTTCACACGACACATACCCATACGGTTGATTCACTTTACACGGCACATTCCCATCATTTCATTCACTTTAAACGACACATACCAATACGGTTGATTCACTTTACACGACACATACCAATACGGTTGATTCTCTTTACACGACACATACCAATACGGTTGATTCACTTTACACGACACATACCAATCATTTCATTCACTTTAAACGACACATTCCTATCAGTTGATTCACTTGACACGGCTCGTTCCCATAACTTCATTCACTTTACACGACACATTCCTATCAGTTGATTCACTTTACACGACACATTCCTATCAGTTGATTCACTTAACACGGCACAATCCCATCATTTCATTCACTTTACACGACACATACCTATCAGTTGATTCACTTAACACGGCACAATCCCATCATTTCATTCACTTTACACGACACATACCAATACGGTTGATTCACTTTACACGGCGCATTCCCATCATTTCATTCACTAAAAACGACACATACCAATACGGTTGATTCACTTTACACGACACATACCTATCAGTTGATTCACTTAACACGGCACAATCCCATCAATTCATTCACTTTACACGACACATACCAATACGGTTGATTCACTTTAAATGGCGCATTCCCATCATTTCATTCACTTTAAACGACACATTCCTATCAGTTGATTCACTTTACACGACACATTCCCATCATTTAGCCTTCCAACTCTCAGTAACTCATGAGTGACCTGTTAGTATTATAATAATAAAGATTTTTGTTACGAGACTCAAAATCATCTTTCTGAGTCACACGGGAAACTAACTTCTTTATTCAGAAAAAATTACTCAATTTAATCAAACTTTATGTCTGTATTTGTCAAACCAACTAATCACCTGGTTCAGTCAAGGCTATTAATTAAACAATTGACTCAATTTACTCATAGCAAAAACAATATATATGTGTGTGTGTATGTATGTGTGTGTATGTGTATGTGTGTGTATGTGTGTGTGTGTGTGTTTGTGTGTGTGTGTGTAATATCTTCCTTTAACTCCCATAGGGCAACCACCTCTTTCATATCTACTATCAACCCTAATTTTATAACTTAGTCAATCTCGACAACCCAACTTTGAAGACGTTCTTTCCTACATTTTCATATAATTATAATCGTTTTCAGTCAATTATACTATGTCTAGGCAGTCATATCTACCGTATCTCTAATGGCGTTACAATATTCACTATGAAAGTTAGTCACACATGTTTACTCACTCATATAGTTAAGCCTGCTCAGCCCCCTTACGAATCTGTCATGTCCTTCAATCAACTGACGCACTAGTGAAACCTGCAGAACGCACTAGTGAAATCTGCAAGACACACTAATTAAACCGGCAAGACGCACTAGTGAAGCCTGATATACGCACTAGTGAAACCTGCAAGACGCACTAGTGAAACGTACAAGACGCACTTGTGAAACCTGCAAGACACAGTAATTAAACCAGCAAGACGCACTAGTGAAACCTGCAAGACTCTCTAGTGAAACCTACAAGACGCACTAGTGAAACCAGCAAGACGCACTAGTGAAACCTGCAAGACGCATTAGTGAAACCTGCAAGACCCACTAGTGAAACCTGCAAGACGCACTAGTGAAACCTGCAAGACCCACTAGTGAAACCTGCAAGACCCACTAGAGAAACCTGCAAGACGCACTAGTGAAACCTACAAGACGCACTTGTGAAACCTGCAAGACACAGTATTTAAACCAGCAAGACGCACTAGTGAAACCTGCAAGACTCTCTAGTGAAACCTACAAGACGCACTAGTGAAACCAGCAAGACGCACTAGTGAAACCTGCAAGACGCATTAGTGAAACCTGCAAGACCCACTAGTGAAACCTGCAAGACGCACTAGTGAAACCTGCAAGACCCACTAGTGAAACCTGCAAGACCCACTAGAGAAAACTGCAAGACGCACTAGTGAAACCTACAAGACCCACTAGAGAAATCTGCAAGACACACTAATTAAACCTGCAAGACGCACTAGTGAAGCCTGATATACGCACTAGTGAAACCTGCAAGACGCACTAGTGAAACGTACAAGACGCACTTGTGAAACCTGCAAGACACAGTAATTAAACCAGCAAGACGCACTAGTGAAACCTGCAAGACTCTCTAGTGAAACCTACAAGACGCACTAGTGAAACCAGCAAGACGCACTAGTGAAACCTGCAAGACGCATTAGTGAAACCTGCAAGACCCACTAGTGAAACCTGCAAGACGCATTAGTGAAACCTCCAAGACCCACTAGTGAAACCTGCAAGACCCACTAGAGAAACCTGCAAGACGCAATAGTTTAATGCAACCTACAAGACTCTCTAGTTTAGTCCAATCTCTTGTCGCCCTTATGTCGCAGTGTTCACTTACTGACTAACTTACTCACTGCCTGTTTTGTCAAACTGACTGACCAGATATTCGGACATGACAGTCACCTGATTATGAATGAAAGTAACAGGTTGGCAAGTGCGCATGCGCCTGAAAGCCTCTCTTTCATTTCCCGCCGGCTATCCCTGCCGGTAATGTCGCCTTACGAAAATTGACAGAGACTTGAATACCGCTAAATTGTATCATGCGAGTCGCGTAAAATTGCTCTATGTTAACTGTATAGCAGGGATGCCCAAACTTTTTGCGGGCCATATTCCTTTATGCAAAGATATCCGCGGGCCGGGTTAAAATAATAATACAAAAATGACATAGTATGATGAGTTCTTATTGTAAAATTTTAATATGAATGGTGAAACTGATATCTTGAATGCAATAAATATGTGAGGTCAGGCTCAATGACATGGTTTTGATACGTATGATAATCACGTAGTTGAGGGTCACTTATTCTCGTCTTCCCACAGATCTTGTTAAAATTCATAACTGAAAATGTCTGCTTACACAAGTATGTCGAGCCAAACAAGCTAAGCATTTTTTAAAAACAAATGTTCGAATTTCTTTTAAGCTCTCTTTAACCATGAAGCTCACTCTAAAAGTTAAAGAGAAGAAATTGTCTGCTGCGACATTCAGCATCAGTTTGCAGCTCAATGAATTCTCGCTGCAGATTGCCGCAGTATTATCAAAATAGAGAAAACAGAGAAATATGAAGATTTAACAAAAACAACCACGTTTATCTTTTAAATAGTTATTAAGTCATAAAAGCGTCTTTAAAATTCATCAGCCAAAGATGTGATATCTGCATCATACCTATGCATTTGCCAATTGAAGCTTCTTTCTGGTAAACTTGTCATAATTTCCTGCAGTGAGGGGAAATGTGTGGTATTAGGCTGCATTTGAAAAAGTTGCCTTTGAAAAAGTTGCAGCTTGTTCCCAAAGTCCTTGATATGTGAATATAATTGGCTTACCACTGCATTGTGCCCTTGGAGGATTGTGTTAAGAAGGTTTATATGTCTTTTCACATCAACCGAAAATGCAAACTATGCAAGACAAACAGCATCAGATAGTTCTGGAAATGGTTTTTCCTTATTTTCCATGTACTGCCCAATTTCTTTTTTAATGTGTAGACGCGCTGAAGTGCTGTCCCCCGACTAAACCATCTTTTATCATTGTCATACATAACATTTTTGTATTTTCTCTGGATGTCTAGAAGACACTGCTAAAACTGGCCGTGACACAGGGTTTTAGTGCAAATAGAGATCATATCCTTTATCATTTGCTTAAGGACACGATTACATGAAAGGTGTTTAGCACAAAGAACTTCTTTATGAATGATACAGTGAAGTTTAAAAACTTTGCCAGCCTTACTAAGCTGACTTTGTTACATACAAGTTTTGCTAGTCAACTGTGCTCACGAGTCATGGCGATAGCCATCAGCAATAAATATATATATCATTTACTTGGTTATTTAACGTCACAGACAGCAGAACAAACAGAACCTAATACATTTGTTTCCCTTGTCAGTCTTTAAGACTGAAGTCTAGAAATTGGTAAACAATACAATGTTATCGACTTTTGCCATCCTTTGACGTTATCAAAACGGTAAAACTTGTCGACTTTTCTTATATTTAATGTTGCTAAAAATAACACGTTAGTTAATTAATTATTTCAGATGAGGTCGCGGGCCAGTATAAATTGCTTCGCGGGCCGGTTTTGGCCCGCGGGCCGCACTTTGGGCATCCCTGCTGTATAGCTATCAATTGACAGAAACACGAATCACGCTTAATTGGACATGTTAACGGCATATACCCCATTGACAGAAAAACAAATCACGAGGAATTTGTAAGTTGTTAACTGTGTATATACATCTACCCATTGACAGAAAAGAAATCACGCTAAATTGTAACATGTTTACTGTGTCTAAATCCAATGACAGAAATATGGATTACACTAAGTTGTAACATGTAAACAGTATAGATATCCACTGACGGTAATAGTAGGTGGGTATTAGGGGACAGGAATAGCTGGGGTCATTTGGAAAGAACAACCACACGACATGTTGACTTTATTTTGACACAGAGACAAAGTGATATAATCACTCGTCTCTCATTGGATCTCGTCATGTTCTTTCTTTTAGTTTTACTTACCCCAATAAATTGACCTCTCATAAAATAAATAGTTCCCATCCATCCAGTCCCTTGGTTGGAGAGAGAGAGAAAATATGTTTATATCGCACGCAGACAACCATTGCTAAACACGAAGGGGTTGTGAAAGTTTAACTGATGTTTTTGACCAATACCCCATTCTTCTACACACGAAGGGGTTGTGAAAGTTTAAATGATTTTTTGTCCAATACCACATTCTTCTACACAGGCATTAAAAGAACAAAACAGACATTGTTGTGAATGAGGTTTCATGAATAAATCCCCCATGAAATAATAACGAGGACATTTTCAAACAGGAATATGAGGAAAAAACATACGTTTTTACAAACACTTAACGATCAGCAAGAACATAATTAGAAAACATAGAAATATCTAATATTACGATTTGAGTCAAACAGAAAATTGAAAACATTTCAGTGCGTCTAAATGAATCCTTAAATTTCATTTCGACTCCTTTTTAAACAATGAACGGAAAACTTCTTTGAATTGTTTACTACCATTCATACAGTATGTCATAAAAAAGGTGTGAGTTGCTCGCATTTAAACGGATATAACGGATATCATTTAGCGGGGGAAAATGTAAACAAAGGTAAGTGAAAATCCAGGGGGGGGGGGGTGGGTTGCCAAATGAAAATAATACCGTGAGGGGAAAACGCAGTTTTTAAGAGTGGGAGAAGTTATAAATAAATAAGAAAAAGAATGAAAGCTGTTTTTATGTTTAACAGAGAAGTGGGGTTATCACATGCGAGTCCCCTGAACCATACCAGATAGAGATCGGGTCTTTTTAAAAAAAATCATGTTAAGCCTGGTCCCTATTGGAACTCACGACGTGTTAGCGCATTTTCGTATTATGTATCAGTACTTATGTTAGATATCCGCATTATGTAGTTATCAGTAATTGTGTTTAGATTTTAGACATATTTTTATGAATTTTCTTGTGTAATGAATATACCTGACATTTTTTTTTATTTAAAAGTCATTTCTTTACATTTTAAAATTTTTAAAATGATGACGTAAAACTCCCTAAACTTTTACACATATTCTAATGACGTCAACTAAAAAAAAAAAACTAATTCTTTTGCACGCTTTCGCACCACTCTTGAATGCTGGAGAAACTACGTATATAACTTCCGGCAATGGCGGCCGTTCCCTGCGCTAGTGTTACCTCTCGATTCGAAATATTTTTTGGTAGTTTTAACGGGGTTTTTTAACGGATCGAGTAACTGAGTGTTGATGCACAAATGGCAGGTCAGGACATACAAAAAACATATATACCTCATGGGTCTAGGACTTATGGATGCTGAGATCAAGGGTGATGACGGACGGACGGACGGACAAAACGGGTGCAATAGCGCATTCGACTTCGCGAAAATGTGCTAAAAAATATGCTAAGGAGGTCCCAAGGATGTGCAACGGCCAATTACATACCGAAAAAGTTGACTTGATTTCTTGGAAAATTCTTAAAAATCCGAAAAAATATAGACTATGTATTTTGTCAACTTCTCGCCTACCATAAAATATATTAGGTTGAAATCAACGCCTAACGATAGCTAATAATAGTTAGAACAATGTTGAAGACGCAATGTTTGAGAAGAAATGTATTTTCGTTCGACTCCCTTAGATCTAATTTGAGTGGCAAATGTTTGAAAACAATTGTTTATTTAGTTTCAAAATTATTGATTTATCTTACCTTAATTTTATCTAGGATGATTGTTAATTGTGTTTTCCCGCTTTGTGTATGTTAGATTGTTGCGCTGTGCGCATTATATTGACCCATTCTTGGTGATATGTTGCATGAGGTGATATGACGTCATATTGTGTTTACTCTAAGAATTACTTATTTGGATCGACTTTTAATGTAATCTCGAATGATTTCCTTTGAATAAAAGATCGGAAATTCTCTTTTCGAAATTGCGTTTAAATACTCATTCGAGTTTTTATTAATTGTTTTGTTTGCTAAAGAGTTGTAGGCGACAATGTTGGGGTCTCAAAGAACAAGAAAAGATGCCTTTGCTGTGGATATTGCCAAATAACATTTTTTGAAAATATATTTACATGGCATAAAATGTAGCTTTGATCTGTACACTGTAATTGCTTTTAAAAGATCTCGTTGAGTACGACGGGTCAAGTTTGCGGTGAGTTCTGTACGATTCTTTTTATCCCCGAGGCCGTTGACTGGACGCTCTAAACGGTCTAATGGTATTCCGAGGCTTCAATTTGTCGGCTCCGAATGTCATCGCGTACGAGATTATGGCATTTCCGGTTAGCATCACATCTCGGAGAATATCGGCGTCTTGCCGAGGTTTTTATTGTGCCACGCACATCCTCGTCTTGTGATTAGCCGCACGGGATTGTACGAGTTCGGGCATCACGTGATTAATCCAGGCGACAGTCGCTTGATGGCCGCGCATGCGTGGTCAGAATACGTTTGTCGGAACGTGACTATCTCGAATAGAAACGGGGAGAAAGTGACGGACACGAGGTACACATAAATATTTTGTCATAGAAGATGGCGTGTGTTGATTCCAAGGCTTTCGTGTTTGTGGGAGGGGGGAGGGGTGGTTTAAAATTTAAAAAAAAACAAGATCAGGCTGTTTAGAGAGTAAATGCAATTTTTTAAAAAGAGACTTTAAAAAAATATTGAAAGTAGGACAGCAGGAGACTACGCGCTCGGTGATTCAGCGGTTATGAAATATTGAGATACCATCTGATGCTGGCTCCTTCGTGCTGTGTGGATGGATGTCTACCATCTGATGCTGGCTCCTTAGTGCTGTATGGATGGATGTCTACCATCTGATGTTGGCTCCTTCGTGCTGTATGGATGGATGTCTACCATCTGATGTTGGCTCCTTCGTGCTGTATAGATGGATGTCTACCATCTGATGCTGGCTCCTTAGTACTGTATGGATGGATGTCTACCATCTGATGCTGGCTCCTTCGTGCTGTGTAGATGGATGTCTACCATCTTATGCTGGCTCCTTCGTGCTGTATGGATGGATGTCTACCATCTGATGCTGGCTCCTTAGTGCTGTATGGATGGATGTCTACCATCTGATGCTGGCTCCTTAGTGCTTTATGGATGGATGTCTACCATCTGATGCTGGCTCCTTCGTGCAGTATGGATGGATGTCTGCACGTTTTTGGCTGCTGGTTACCAAGAGTATAAGACGCAACAAAACATTCGTGTTGACGTCATATGGCCAGTGACCTACAAAAAGTTATTTTTAAAAAGCGCCATACCATTTATAATAACTAAAAGTCAATGAATTAAGACTGTTTTTTAGTGGGAATGTATGTGTGTTGGGGGGGTATTATTTAATGTGTGTGGAATGGGGGGAGTGGTTCGTTCCAATAGCTTTTTCTAGATATTAGTTGTTTTTTCGCTAGAAATACTCACGTGTTTATTGTTTATACTTACATTCAGATTTGGAAATGGCTTGCAATGATCCAAGAGCCCATGAGAATCAAGTAACGGTATATTTGCTACGAGCCTAATATTTCACTCTCTTTCTCTCTCACTCTCCCATCTGTCTCTCTCTCTCACTCTATGTCTCTCTGTCTTTCTCTCACTCTCTCTATATCTGTCTATCCCATCTTTCTTCTCCCCCTTCTCTCTCTCTCTCTCTATTTCTCCATCGCATTCACCCACCTACACTGTAAAAAATGTTACCGTTAAATAACATTATATTGCTGGCAATCAGCTGCCATTAAGGGAACGCATAATGGGGGTGTTTACGATAACTTACCGCAGCGATAACTTACCATTATTTAGCGACTGGATGTCGTAAACTCTTAGGACACCATTAACGATAAGTTAACGTTATTTTTAAAAAAAAGCGATAACCACCCCCCCTCTTAAATTAGGGCACCCCGACCCGCAGTAATTCAGCCCTTGTTTAAAGGTTAGATCCTAGACAGCAATACTAACTGGAAGCAAATAAACGAGAAAAGTATTTTAACGATTAATAAAATTTTTATTAAGTCCATTTAGGTCATAACAGTATGAACATTCATCTTTGTGTCCATTCAAAGTTCAAGAGATCCCTTATTAGGCTAGCTACTTTTCTGCTAAGGCCATCTTTTGTTGCATTTCTTTTATTGGGTGAGCTGCTGCCATTATCTTTTAACTTGTATGCACCTAATTGAAAACGAAAAGAATAAAAGGTATATTAACTTCTGTAACTTAAAATACATTTA
>MUZC01000179.1:0-22714 GCA_002072015.1 Radix auricularia | reverse complement strand
AGGCTACTTCCATATCTATTTCATATTCCTGACAAGGGGAGCTACTTTGTTAAGCTTTTAATTTGCTTCAAAAATTGAATTTATTATCCAAAGATATTCGATTAATGCATCAAGAAATAAAATAAGTTTAAAAACAATACAACATGCACTGTGAAAAATTACAATTCAAGCCCTATATTGTGCTTTTCTGCACCTTGGATGAATACATACTCGATAGAGACGCATCAAACTAAATCTCACATGGATCGAAAGTGAAACAAAATAAAAACATCCAGAAATTATTATTGAAATCTCGTAGAATCACACAATAGTCGGAAACCTTGAGGAATATGAGATTTTGATGGTATTTTTAAGTAAAAACGCTAAAGTGCGTCGCTATGCAAACAGATACATTGGGATGCATCCGTATGAACCCTTATCAGGACGCATTTAGTCGCATCAGGAGCTAATGAGTTAATTACATATGAAAACAAAATGTAAAAAAAAAATAATAATACCATTAGCAATATCATTAAATCTAACCTTTGCAAAAATGTCAAAGTTGAGATTGCTTCTGTATCATATTTACTGTTCAATGTGTAATAGGCCCCGAAGATGCAATCAACAGCCTTTTGAAAATCGTTCTCATCACTATGGATGACTACTTTGCCTTCCATGAGACTGTTACATAGAAACAAAATATAAAAATTTACTAGTGCAAAACATTAAAACCATGTAAGACTTACTCTTAGACAAGGCATTCAAATTCAAGCAACTTTTCAAGTTTTATTTTTAAAATGTGAATTAAAAGCTTGAGTTATATTTAAAAAACATCAGGGAAACAACACCAATAAGTGTTAAAATTCACTATTTATTCAAACATACCCCTTAGAATTAGACGAGGTGTAGTGGGCAAAGATTTTTCTTCGATTTCCCCAACAGTGCTGGCAGGCCTTAAAAAAAAAGATAAATAATACAAATCAAATCAAGGTGCAACAAACTTCCAAGTGTATCTGTAATAAATTCCCAACGCACTTTTTCAAATTTATTAACTACTATGTATATCAAAGATACTTACATTTTAGAAAAGGGTATAGACAGATTTAAAATAAAATGGTAAAAAAGAATGGAGAAAATGGAATTACAGTTATATTTGAAATCAAACTTTTCAAAATAAAAAAAACCTGCCTACACACTACATCATTAAGAATAATTCTTTACCAAAAAGAAAATAAGTGAACATATAACCTCGAAAAGCTGTTTGGAATACACAATGAAAACCATACTAACCATGCAAAAGAAACACTCAACTCTGCTCTTAACTTTTACAGCTAGGACACATCCTTAAAACAGATCTTAACTGTAAGCTAACTTCTTTTCCCAATCAGCCTTGTTCTTCCTGTCTTTATCATCTTTTTCAGCACCTAAAGAAGTTTTTAAAAAATTATAAGAAAGCGCATCATTCAAAGTAATAGAGGAATGAAAAGTGAAAAATGCAAATATAAATCCATAGATATATTTTTTTTAAAAACATGCAATAGTTTCCAATTCATATTATGTTATTTTATTTTAAATTGAAGGGAAAAAACTTGCTATATGTGTGGGGAAGGGGGGAGAAAAGGGGGAAGGGGTCTTATGTTAAAATATTTTAAATGCTTGAGTCATCACAGTTGTAATGTAAGATGAGTATGATAACGCAGGAAACATCTTTAGTAAATATGCATTGCACAACAAATAATAGGCTACACTTGATACCTTCATTTAGATAATTCAATAATTTAAGCACTGTTCTTATTTTACACCCCAAATTCACTTGAAATAAATAGTACAGCTATTTAATTTCAGAATTTGTAATACATTAATAACTGTCATTTAAGATCAAGTTGTCAGTCACTTATGAAAAAATATATGATGGGATCAATATCAACAAAGTCAATTGTGAGGATGAATGAAGCTAGAAGATGGCTTGAAAGTAAAAAAATTACATATTCACCCATTTGAGTATGACGCTAACCCTAAATATTTCAGTCAGTACCAGGTATGAAGTACTTACTCACTAAAAAAAGATACTTAATTGATCAAAGTCTCTGAATCTCACCCCATTATAAAATTCCACCATTCATTAAAGTGATCTTGATATGTTGGAGCCAAATACAATGGTTATATCCTTATCCCTGGTTAAAAGGTTTCCAATGAGACTTGAAGGTATTCACTTAGTTTTCAATAAAACATGTAATCCTGTAAATTAAGTAGAGTCATTGAGATGGATTAAGAGAATATATTATACAAATGTCGTACCTGTCAAAAATGTTTAGAATGTTTAGAGACAAAGAGAGTAAAATTTAATCTCCTTTCCATATTGAAGAATTTTACATGGCTTACATGGACGTTCAAAAAGAGTTCTTTTTGGTGCAGTGATTTTTCTTTCAAGGCCTTTTTAGCGGTGTGCTTTGTAAAACTACATAGCATTATGAGCAAACATTTATAGCAAATTATAAATGTAGATTTTAAGATATAGAAATTACTCAAACCTCAATCTGATATGTAGGACAAAGAATAATAAACAAAAATAAAATCCAACTATAAAACATAATAACCCTAGAACAACAAGGTTCTATGCAAACTTTTGGTCAAACAGAGACATTGCCATTTGAAAATTTGATATTAGTAATTAGGTACGGCCATATAGAATTGTAACCTTCGGTTATTCTAATGTGGCAAAATGTATGCAAAATCTAAATTTACAAACTGGATGCTATTTTTACTTATTTCACTTAACATTTAAAACAAAAAGATTGTAGCACTCTAATAAAATACTTGAGTAAAAATCAGAATACACTCTCACATGTTAAATAAGTGTAATTTTGACATAATTATGAATCACTCTACAAGTAATTAACCATTAAAAAATATTAAACTGATCTAACTAAAATAAACATCCAAAATAAAGACAACTTACCATCTAAATTTTAAGTCCGATTATTGAAACCTTATCTTGATATTATATCCACTTTGTCACTGTATGTTCACTGTATGCCTTGAATGATCTATAATCAAAGACCGCCTTATTTCTCTATAACAGAATGTATCTGAAATTGCAAATGAAAAATATGAACTTTATAATTAAAACAAAGCTAACTGATACTTATCAGTTAGGTTAACCATAAATGTGTATTTTAGGTTAAGCATAAATGTGTAACACAACTGCACAGCTAGTAAGAGATGTAAAACCTCCGATTGATTTTTAGTGTCGGCTAAAATAAAAATCATTTATTATATTGTTTTGAGAAAACTAGGTTGACACTAAATAGAAACCATAATAATAAAAATATGTGTTCAATCTCCAAAAAAGCAAAGTTTAATGTACCACTTGATTTAAATATCCCAACTTCTTGAAACCAAAATGATAATGATCTTTAGGTCTATATTTTCAATTTTTTAAAAAAGGCTGAGTGATGTCACTTAGTGTTACAGAGTGACATGGATTTTTATATTATGTATGTATTAATACTTACATGTTGGAAGTGATATTGTTAAAGCAAATAATTTGCAGAGACTTCTTTGTTCAGTTAGTATAGCTGCTGCCATGGTTGGGTCAACCTAGACTCTCCCAGTTTCATGTGATTTTTACCTGAAACCAATTATTTTAAAAACATCTTATGAAATTCATGAACGGTCCTAATTTACATACATTTGAAGCAACAAAATAATGGTAGCTCCATAAACTTATAGCATATGAAGTGTATTTAAAGCTTAATTATAACAAAATCGTTGTTTAGACTGTGATTAGAACATATACCTACATTAAAGTTCTCATGCATATTCATACCAGAGAATACTGGTATAAATATAAAAAAGAATAAGAGTAATAACACACTAGGTCACAGTCTAATTTCATTCACCACTGACTTATTTGATCAACTAGATTCAAACTTAAAATAATTAAAGTGATGTTTTAGCTGAGTGATTGAAAACATATCTAGTTAACTATTATGAGACTGGTGCTAATACGACAGTTTCATTTAAGTTAATGCTTACCTAATGGCATATAAATACTCAAGGAAAACTTTGCTGATAGCGATATTTGAACTTAAACACATAGTTGACATAGCGGGTGACAAGGTGGTAATCCTGATCACTGATCCGTCACTTCTCCTTCAAATGTTATTTGAACCTTAGATCAAAATGAAAAATTATTTGACAACATGATATGAATGTTACATTTAGACTCTCTACAGAATTTATAATTAAAATGTAAAGTAATTTTAATAATTGAAATTTGAAGGGAAAAAAAATTCAGACTATGTAGAATTGAATAGTCAAATATAAGTTATACGTATACAATTAAATTTCTCAGAGGCTGATGGCTTATAAATTATAGCGTACAAAATGAACATATAAACTGGATATCTAGACCTTTTAGTTATAACATGCCATGTTTCATTTAATTGTTACTTGTTCAGCCTGTTTAAAAAAAATAAAATAATAAAACTTCAGAACTTAGATTTTATTTTAAGACTAGAATTTACAATGTGGACTACTAGTATTTCCTTTTAAGATTATCCAGTACTAAGAGCTCTAATATCATTAATATCTCTATCTATTCTAGTTCTGGTTGGTAAATTGTTCATTGTTAATCTATTGCTATTAACTATTACTATTAATTTATTATGACATTATCTATTTCACTTTACTAGTATTTACGATTACTAATTATAATCCAATAGATATTATTTAAAAATTATCAATGTTTTTAAAAAACATTCTTTATAATAAGATCATACTTTCACCTTTTAAAAACATTTATTTTATTAAAATTAACCCAGATGTAATACTAGGCGATTCGAAGCATGGCTTGATTTTAAAACTAAAACATGTCCGCCGGTAATCGGTATTCTAACTTAAAAAACGGGAATGAAGAATTGATTATAAGTTAAAAAATAATTTTTATTTTACGATCTTAAATTTAATTATTAAATAAAATTAGAGTTAGTAATAAAGGAACATTATGTATTTTCTAGTAAATATTGTTATATAGAAATCTATATATTTTATATAAATTAAAATCACGCTTCAAAATATGTTGAATTAATTATTATTTAAATTAACGTTAGCAATAATACAGGTTACATGTCTAGCATGTACGCCTCCGCATGTAGGCCTACTGTAGTATAGCTAAATTTTAAATAGCTTATCAAAGAAAAACAAAAATACACTAATTAAGCCGCAAATTAAGCGTTTAGAGTTCCCGAGCCTAAACTCTGCAACTTGTTAAATTTAAAAGCCCTGCAGTTTTAAATTAAACTAGCTTTGGTGTCACGGATAGCATTAACTGCAGAAAAGATTCAAAGAAGACTATAAGAAATGTTTATATTAAAAAAAATACTATCCACCTTTGCCTTTGGGCCTTTAGGCCTACTTTGCGTGATTGTCGACCTACTCAACACCTTTCCAAAATTTAATTTCGATGGAGTGAATAAAATAATATTTATATAGCTTACATAAGAAAAAAAAACATTGAGTTTGAGTGGACCCAATTGATGCAAGTGCAAGTTGTACAATTAAAAACACGTCTATTGACAGTCTATAGCTGATCATATTAATTATTAATCATCACGGAAATCTATTATTTATTAAATTTGTTATTTTACTTTTTGAATTGTATTCTGTTATTATATATTAAATTCTAATCGATTAATCGACCCATCAGTAACAAATTATTGGAGGTCGATTAAAATTTTAACGATACATCAAATAATTAATCTTTAATTTCCGTAGCCCTAATATATAAATTAACGAAAATAAACGATTAATTAATTGATTAATCTTTTTTTTATAAAAAAATTGATTAAAATTAATTTGATCGATTAAAATTCAATTTAAATTTAATAAAATGTTTCTAATATTTTTGTTTCCAAAAGGTTCAAAAGGAATTGATAATGTGAATTTAATGCCCTGCAACCTACAGTATCTTAATATGGGCCCTTAATTAAGTACTCATGAACCAAGTTTGGTCAAGATCATTCCACTTACCCAGTAGTATAGCTAATGTTTAAAACATGTTAAAGCTCATAAAATAGTGAAAACACAACACTTTGGGCACTCGGCAAAAATATATTGTCATTGTCCTTCAAGGCAGTAAAATCAACAACCTCCAAAATAATTATGTCGCTCCTAATCCGTCGGATACTAAAACTAAAATGTTTAGTAAGTCTTTAAACGTCTCACATTCATTTATATATAAACTGTTTGAAATTATTTATAGACGAACATTAATTACATTCCATTACTGTTAAAAGATAGAAAAACAGGGAAAGTAGTCATTTACAACCATTTAGTGTTAAACACACACTGGGAAAAGGTAATACAAAGCGCCCAGTTCATTCATTATTATGGCTGAATTACTTGATGACTGTCTAAGCGGGAGGACTTCGAACCCTCCCCTCCCCTGTGTGTCGGTGACGGGGATCAGGACGACACAAGGCTTATATGCTACTGTAAGCCCTCAGAGGCTAGCTGCCAAGGTTCAGCTCCCCAAAAACCTCACTATTCTGCAATTAAACTGCTGTGGTGTCAGGGGCAAAATTGTAGAAATAACCAAGTTGCTCAACGACCAGATGGTGGACGTTGCTCTTTTGCAAGAAACTCTACTGAAAAAGAACCCATTGCACGTTACGGGTTTTTCAGTATATCGCTGTACATGCAAGAACTGCAGAGGTCTGGTTACTTTGGTGAAGAACAACCTCACAGCTGAGATTGTAGAGAGCAAAGTACTTGCAGGTACAGATACCCTGACACTCCGCATTACTAAAGCTGGTAAAACATTTACCATATCGAATATATACAATACCCCAAGGAACACGTTGTGCCTCCCAACACACAGCACAACGATGTTTAAAAATCACATTATTGCAGGGGATTTCAATGCTCATACAGAAGCATTGGGATACCCCGACAAAAACGCATCTGGGCGTTACTTAGAGGATTTGGAGCTCACTACCAACTTTATTATACTACAGGACAAAAATAGTGTGCCCACACTATTACATACAGGCAACAGTGCTCTATCACGACCCGATTTGACCCTGGTCTCTGCGGAACTAGAGGCAAAAACGGAGTGGAAAGTGTTGCCAGAGGTTGGTAGCGACCATGGACCAATACTCATTCAAATAAATATCGAGATGGTGAAAGCACGCTTTGCCAGGAGACACTGGCTGTTCGGCAAAGCCGATTGGAGTAGATTCAAATAAGGGATCGAACGAACGCTCGCGGGCTCACCAGAGAGCTCAGAGAGCCCCAAGTCAATCGAGAACGCTTACAAGGACTTTGTGGGTGTGATTTTGTCGATGGCAAGGAAGGCCATTCCGAGGACGTGTAGGAATCGAAAGTTCCGACCTTTCTGAAACAAAAAGCTGGCAGAAGAAAGCCCGGAAAAAGGCGGCCAGACTCAAAACTGTGGCTGCTCGTGCCACATATAACAGACTGACTGCCGAAGTCCGGGAAGAAACTCTCAAGGCAAAAACGAAGAATGGGTTAGTTCGTGGGGGAAACTCAACCTGGCAGATGGCAGAAAGGTGTGGCAGCTGATTGACTCTTTCTGGTATGGGAAAAACTAAAAATCCAAGCCCCTTGCAAACGACTACAGGCACGGCTTCCACAGATGCTAAGTGTGCCGATGCTCTAAACAAGCATTTTGCAAAGGAGAGCTTGAAGCAGAAAGAGACCAAGCAGAGCCGCACCTTGAACCATCTCAGGAAACATGGAGAAAAGGCCCAGAAGTGGGGACCGCATGCTGAAATCTTCACCGCTCCTTTCACTATGACCGAATTGCAGACAGCAATCAGTAAGTGCAAAACCGCCAAGGCACCAGGTCAAGACTAAGTCAATAACGATATGATTAAAACCTTGGCACGATAGCAAAGACCTCGCTATTGAATATCATAAACAGGACGTGGGCCACGGGTGCCCTGCCTGGAGCTTGGTTGAGTGCAAACATCGTCCCAATTCCCAAAGAGGGGAAACATCGAGATCTCCTGAACAGCTACTGTCCGATCTCCGTAACATCGTGTTTAGGGAAGGTAGCTGAAAGAATGGTTAATGCCAGACTCTATTGGTATTTGGAGAATACGAATAGTCTGAACATCAACCAGGCGGGCTTCCGGAAAGGTCGACCAAGTGCTCCGTCTTCTCCAGTCCATAACAGATGGGCTCCAGAAACAAATGCATACTGTGGCAGTATTTTTTGACCTCCGACAGGCCTATGATAAGGTCTGGAGGTCCGGTCTGTTGTTGAAACTACAAGCCCTAGGCGTAACTGCAAATATGTACAGGTGGATCCAAGGTTTTCTTACAAACCGGACGATCGCAACAACTTATGGCAGTGAAACCTCAAGTAGGAGAACGCTGCAGCAGGGCCTGCCCCAAGGGTCAGCGCTCAGCTGCACACTGTTCTTGGCTTACATCAACGACCTACCTGGTATGTTGCAAACCAGCGCTGCCATGTATGCAGACGATTTGGTAATCTGGAGTACCGGTAAGGATATCCACCGACTGCAACAGCTACTACAGCACGACCTTTCCGCTATCAGTAGGTACATGAAGAGGTGGCATATGGAAGTAAACACCGAGAAGACGGTCTATTCGTTATTCACAAATGGCCGGACCGTTCTTAAACAGGAGATAGTGCTCAAAATGAACGATGTAGCGCTCAAATGGGACAAACAACCGGTTTACCTGGGAGTCCAACTGGATCAAAAAGTACAAATGCATAACTTTGTACAAGACCTGTGCTCCCAGGCAACCGCCAAGCTCAACCTGGTGAAAAAGTTAGCTTGCACAAACTGGGGCGCTGGAGCAAGCACTCTCAGAGCTCTTTACCTGGGAAGTGTGAGGTCGGTGATGGACGATTGCATGCCTGTCCAAGCCTTTGCCAGCAAAACGGCATTGGAAAAACTGGGCCGAATCCAGAACCTGGCTCTGAGATTCATTTGTGGCGCGTACAGAACTACACCCACAGCTGCCATGGAGGTCATTGCAAATGTAGAACCACTTGAGATACTTAGGGACAAGGCGATCATTACCACTGCAGAAAGGTATCACAGGCTGGACACGAGGTACCCCTGCTACCTAATGCAGCATAATTGGGACGGACGTGGGAAGTTGAAACGGTCCTCGTTCATGCATCAAGTACTAGAGCTTGATCAACCCCCACGAAATAGATACAGAACAATTAGCGTCCCAATAAAACCGACTCATGTGGAAATGTCACGTCCCACAATACATTTGTCAATGACTGACACGACAGTAACGAAGCGCAGCCCTGAATATGTACAGAAAGTGGCTGCACTTGAGACAATCGAAGGGTTCGAGGAAACCCCTGTGAAAGTGTTCACGGATGGGTCTGCCAGTCGGAGTGACAGAACTGCAGGATATGGTGCGCTCATCCTATACCCATTAGGAGGGCCACCAAAAGAGGAACTTTCAGGACCCTGTGGGACCACAGCATCGAACTACGATGCGGAGCTTGAAGCTATTCACAGGGCCCTGGAAAGTGTGCACCTAACACTGCAAGGGTCGGGACTAGTAGATCTCGACACGGTCTTGTTTTGTGACCCGAGGTCAGCGCTCGAAGTCCTGCTATCTGAGAAACGTAGCACCCACCTAGTCGACTCCATTTTGGAGGACGTGGGCAGACTCGAGAGACTTGGTGGCAGGGTCACAGTTCAATGGATCCCTAGCCACGTGGATGTAGAAAGCAATGAGATAGCAGACTCGCTGGCAAAAGCTGGAGCAGCCCAACCCCAACCAGATGTCCTAGTCACATACCTGGGTGCAAAGACTTGGCTTAAGGACCACTTTAGGGAAAAGTGGTGCCAGGAGCGGGAAGATGGAGCTACAGCCAGAGGGGTGTTCGCTAACATGCCCATGCCTAGCAGATCAGACCAGTGGTGGGGTCTAAATCGAAGGGAACAGAGTTTGGTGACCCAAATGCGCACCGACCATTGCCCAACCAAATCGTACTTTAACAGGCTAGATCACAACATGTACCCCAACTGCCGCCATTGCAGCCAAGCCTCTGAGACGATCATACACTTGTTGACGTCATGTCCCGTGCTTGACATAGCCGGGGAGGTTAGGGGGGCAGGGGAGTCCTACGTTCAGACAATGTTGTATGGCACTGCCCAACAGATGGAGCAGATTGCCCAAGTAATAGCCAAGGCCTTAAGAGAGTAATCTCAGGCCCATAGAATATGTGTTTAGTTTAGTGTTAAATAACAGTGTAAATGTGTTAAAAAAAGTTTAATATTTACAGTATAAATTAATACAGGATTTTATTGTAAATGATAATAAATTACATTATTTAAAAAAAAACAGTAAGACAATGTAATTTATTATCATTTAAAAAAAACAGTAAAAAATCTTCATTTACAGTCGTTTAGTGTAAAATAACGGTATATAAGTGTTGAAATACATTGCATTTTTACAGTGTATGTAACACAGTCAATTGTTTGTGGTCAGTCTCTATTGTAAAGTGACAACCAAAAAGGTATCTTGAAATTTTGTTGACCGTCCAAACGACCCCCAAACATTCCTTTTCAATTACCGCATATCGGGTCTCACGAGTTAATAGTTTTTTTTACTGACATACGCTATAGGATGTAGTAGTCCCTCTCGTTCCTGCATTAAGCATCCCCCTATCCGGACTCACTCGCTTCCGTTCTGACTATAAACTCCCGCGTTAGATCTGGCAGCATAAGGATTGGTTGCGTTGGATAAAGCCTTTTGGAGTTTATCAAGTGCTTCCGTACATTTGCTAGTCCATTGCACCTTTTCTGGTTTTCTTTTCTTAGTTAAATCTGACAGTATACTAGAGATGTTAGCGAAGTCTGGGACAAATTTTCTATAATATCCTACCAATCCCAACAAGCTTCTTGCTTCTTGGTGTTAGGTTGTTTGATATTTAACATTTTACTGGTTACACAGGCGTTAGGTCTCTGTGCACCCCCTCATACTATATGACCCAGAAACTCAATTTTCGTAAATCCAATTTCCATTTTGGCCGGCCGTGCAGTCAACCCCGCGGTTTTCAATCTGTTAAGTACCTGATCCGGTGCTTGATTAATTTCCGTTATGGACCTCCCAAACACGCAAATATCATTAAAAAAACTGACAACATTTTTCTGATCCCCGAGAACACGGCGCATGCCACGTGCGAAGGTGGCTGGAGCATTACACAACCCAAAATGCATGTATTTAAACTGATACAATCCTATGTCTTTTTGAAAAGCGGTGTATTTCCTGGAGTTTACCTCTACCGGTAGTTGCCAGTATCCTTTTACCAAGTCAATGCGAGAAATACTCAGCATGTCTCAGCTGAATAAATAGATCCTCCTGATTAGGTATGGGTTCTGCATCTGTTACCGTGATGGCATTTAGTTTTCTGTAATCAATACAAAAACGTGTGGAGCCATTTTTTCCCTATGACAATTGGCGAAGAATAGGAGATGGGGGATTTTTCAATAATCTCTTCATTTTCCATTTGCCGAAATTCTTTTATTATTTCTTGCTTTGATGAGAAGGGTATAGGGTATGGTCTAAGACAGATCGATTTGTCTGTGTTTAACTCAATGGATTTGCCTGGTATTTTTGTGATAATGTCAGCATATTTATGAAATATCTCTTCTATCCTTTCCCTGTCATATTGTTTGAGGTCGGGATTAATTTTCCCATCTCTCACAGATTCAGTAATCCCGATAGTCTGAGTGGTCAAAGCATTAATGTTTGGGCTATCATCGTCCTCTATCACTACTGCGTAAGCCGTGACTGCCTCCCCATTCCTAATATGGTTATCGGTACCAGTATCTGTCTGGTTCTGTCGTGATTGATCCCTTCTAAAATACTCTACTAGCATATTTACGTGATATGTTTTCCGTTTCCCTTTTTCCTGGATTATAAAATTACAATCCCCTATTCTTTCCATCACTCTATATGGCCCATGCCATCGGGCTCTTTGTAGTTTACTCCCGCATGACGCTTTCATCACCACCACAAGACTGCCTCCTTTTATATCTCTTTTCCTGGCTTTACGATCATACATAACTTTTTGTTTTTCTTTCGCAACTTTCATGTTTTTACTCGCCAGTGTGCCACATACCCGTAATCTTTCTCTTAATTTATCTAGATATTTGTGTGGTTTTTGACCCTCTATCTTTTCATTTTTTCCATCAAAAATATTTTAATGATATTTATGGGCCCTCTAATATTTCGTCCAGACATTAACTCAAATGGTGAAAATCCTGTTGACTCGTGCTTACCCTCGCGATAAGCAAATAGTATTCCCGGTACGTGTGCTTCCCAATCTTTCGGTTGTTCCATGGCTACTTTAGTGAGTAATGTTTTCAGTGTACCATTGAACCTCTCTACCATTCCGTTACTTTATGGGTGTAAAGGAGTGCTGAACCTTTGGGTGATTCCCATCAATTTAGTGACTTGGGCCATTAAGTCACACTTAAAAACTGATGGCCTTTGTCTGACAATAGTTCATCAGGTAATCCCATCCTAGTGAATATGATGAGGAGTGCTTCCTGTATGTCTTCGGCACCGATCCTTTTTCCATTTAATTTTTTATAAGCCTGATTGCAGTCCTACCCCTCATTTTTTTATCCCCATGTGAGATGATAAATTATTATCATGGGCTACCTCCAATACGACTTTTCTCAATGTTTCGGGTACAACCAATTGTTCCCACGTAGTAATAGGGCTTGCCGGATCATTATTAAATTCTCTTACCAGTAATCCGTCATTATATTAAATTGTGACTTAGACTTCCTTCTCCGCTTTGTCTGTTCACGAGCTCATGAGTACGTCTTAACGTCACGTCATTGTTTTGTAGTTTCCTAAACTCTTCTACCATTATGTTTAGTTCTGTCATGTGTCGTTTTACAGATTTCAACTGTTTTTGTTTGTTGGTTTGTGCTCTTGTCACCACTGCTCCTGCTACGACGTCCTTATCGTTTTTCTCCGTGTTGTACTCTTGCTGACGCATCCTCTTTTGTTTCCTTCTCGTCTCCCTACTAACTTTAGTATATACATAATTGTCTCTTTGTCGTTTGTGAGTTCCTTGGTAATGATCTCTTCTAGCACTACCACAAGGCCCAGTGCTGCAGTATCCTGCCAGATATTCTGTCCTTCCACCTTTATATTCGTCTCCCCACCCTTAACACCACATCTATGACATACCCGGTCAACTCTGAAACTTCCCATATCATTTATCCCCCCTCATATGGTAGACCCCTTAATTTTTCCAATTATTGAATTTTAAAGTTATTTTATTTATCTCTTTATTGCATGTTAATTTTTTGGTGCGTAATTTGTTCAACAACCAGGGCCGGCTTTAGGCATAGGCAAACTAGCTAGCCGCCTAGGGCCTCCGATTTAAGAATAACTAATAAATTGTAAAAGCAACATTGTTATGACTCTTTTATTAAGTCAACTTTGTTAAGCAATAGGTAAGTACATTTTTGAAAAAAAAAATTGAATCTTGCATCAATTTTCAACTATTATTTTCAAATTATTAACATATATATCTTTCAGGGATTATTCCCTAATTTATTAAATTATTGAAATTGAGTCAATTGATAATTAAAATGAAATTTTATGCTTTTTATCTTATAGAGAACCTCTGGTGATCTGAAAAAAGAAAAAGATTTAACTGATCAATAATATAGAAAAGTACCGTAAAGAAAAAGATGAAATGAAAAAGTGCTGCAAATATTTAAATAGATATAAATTTGACTGTTCTTATTTAATATTTACAGATAATATTATTGCTGTGTAATATTTTAAAACGTGTTTTGCTGAATGAAAGTTACTTAAACTTAAAGTTTAAAGCTTTCATATGTGACACAAAGTATCTTCCTTATTAACGCTATGTAAATCGGAGTCCTATTGATTATATGACAACTGACCTATGCCCATGCCTTTGCTCTTAAATGGTATTTGCTGTAGTCAATAGTCCTCCAAAGTATCAGCAGTGGTCACAGTCCTGTGTGATATGGTCCAAAAGCGAAGAGCGGCAATGGAATTGCGATCTAAAAAATTGGAGGGGGAAAATCTTTTGTAATAAAACAAAAATTTATCAATGATTTTGTTAGTTCTCACCTGTGGTTGACAGTACAGATGAATTGTTGCTCCAAGTAAAATTATTAAGTAATCCAATTTAGAAATAAAAACAGTCCCTTTTTTAAAACGAAAAATCAGTCTAAACCTAAAAGATTCGTATTGCCTTGAACTTCTGTTTGAAAGATATTCTGAATCAGGTCAACTGGTTGCTTATTGTTGTTTTGGTACCTGGATGTCTTGCTACTTGATGCATATTTTTGTTAGGAACATATCAACAAAAATTCGCGCTTCAGGAGACATACATTCCTTCAATTGCTCCGTTAATATCATGTCGACGATACCTTGATAACTCTCAGGGTACTTTCCTAATGTGCGCCAATTATCCAAGTACATGGCTAATCGCTCCAGTAGCTGTCCATATGTTTCAGCCTTCTCGAGGATGCATTTCTAAACTTCTTTCTGTAGGAATTTGCGGTCAGCTCATATTTGGTGAGGAGTGCTGACTTTAAGGTTGGGTAATCTTTAGCGTTTTCTTCCGCTAACTTGGCGTACACTTCGTAAGCTTTCCCTTTCAATGCATGGGACAATCTCAGGTTCCACTTCTCCTCTGGCAGCTCATACATTTTTGCTAATTGTTCAAACCTGTCTAGATATGTCTCGAAAGTCTCCATCTTGTCGTCGAAGGGATCGAGTGGGAACAATAAAGATTGGTGGATTAGTCCTGTCCTTGAATCTATCATTACGTTTCCCATGGGTGAAGTCGATTTTTCCTTCTGGACTTTCACCTTCTCAATTTCCAATTCTAATATTCTTAAGGCATGTTCCCTCTCAGCTTTCTCCTGAGCCATTTCTCGTTCTGCCTTCTCTTTTGCAATCTCTCGTTCTGCCTTCTCCTTAGCCATTAATCGTTCTGCTTCTTCTCTTTCCCTGGCTATAAATTGGTTCATCTCTCTATTTATGTATTGTACCAGATCAGCCCCCTCCAGACCGAGTGATTCGCCTTCGTGGCGTGCTTCAGCCTTGACACTAATAAAATCCGCCATGTTATTTGTATGTGTCTTATACAGATTCGGTAATGCGATCCTCAAGTATCTCTAACACAACAGTCACAAGTGCTAAGAGTCACAAGTGCTAATCGTGCACCACAATGTAAACTTATATATAACAACCAATATAATAATACATTAAGTTATTTAACCAATATAGATTGAACATATAGTTAAAGGCAACCGATGATGTGCGTATTTCCTACAGTTTATTGTATATCAATGCGAGATCACTAGAAATCGTTAAGCATATCCCGGACCGAGCCCCCATTTTATACCCTTGTGGCGATAAAGATGTGTTTCATGTACTTTGGTTCGTGGTTTAGGGATAATTGATAATGATTATAATAAATACCTTCTCGCCTACAAGGATACAACTTTAGTGACCTCACAATTGATGACAACAAACAAGAATAGTTTAAAGTTTAACGAAATATAAGTTTATTTACACTATGTACATTGTATTGAGAATATTCATTAATTGATATATAGTATAGTTAACTATCTTATTCAAGACTTACTCTAATTCTATACAATGAAATTAACCTAATCCAAGTCTCCCATGATTAAGTTCTAAAGATAGCTTTTATCAATTCCCTATAACAGCAACATCATCATTAAGCTTCTGCCCTTATAACTAACGTTCAATTCTATGGTACTTAAAGGTTAAATCCTTGTGTCCTTGCGAGGCGCTATAATTGATGCTTCAGCTGATGTCCTTGAGGAGTAGTTCTGGTCCGTACTCGGTGGTGCTGAACCGTGGGTCAGGCTGACTCCACTATTGAGTGATTGCAGATGACTCTGTGGTGCTGGTCATTTGGAGCAGGCTGACTCCACTGTTGAGTGACGGTGTAAATAACTTCCTGCTGGACTTCACTGGATACACAAGATAGTTCTCTTAAAGAGTATGAATATTCACTTATGTTTATAAGCGACTTCTGAAAACGAGGAGTTTTCAGGCTTCGATCAGCACGAGTGGACTCGTGGCTAATCGGCTTCGACCCTCACCTGGGAATGGCGGATCGGCATCAACCGGGTACGGGTATGTACACCGCTGGGTGTAGATGATCTATCCGGAATCGAGGATGACCGTCTCTAGACTTGTTGGGTGGGTGATCCTCAGGGCTTACCAGGGTGGTTTTGTCCTTGGCCTGATGGACACTGTTGCTATACTCTCATCTGGTACCGGTCGTGTAAGATGAGTGAATCTTGGCTTTCCGGTAACCAGGGACCAGATTCTATGAAATAAGGTATAAACTTTAGTAGTTTATCCGTATTAAACGATTAGGTGTCCCTCATTTGACATCCGAGCCTTCAGAGCAAGGTGTCAAAAGGGAACCAAAGTATTCATAAGATAGTACAAGACAATGGTAAATTTTAAATAGTACTTCAAATCATTATTATTAAGATCGTATATTACCCATTGTTAATAATAAAATAGCAATAATCTCAACGTTCATTTATATGCATTACTGATGCACACATATTGAACAATAGTTAATCTTTTAATTGAGTTAATCTATTGACAAATGGAAACTGGTGTCGTATTATATACAACGATAATAGAATACAAAATACCTAATTGTATTCTTATGGTTATTTAACCCATTTAAATAAATTCAACAGATCATAAATGATTAAGCATTTAATTATTAAATTATTAATTTGGCATATAATAATATTATGACAGTGTATTTAGTCGATAATTGAGGTCGTTCTTACTTTATCTGGATTTCGGGATGTTTGGTTCCTTGATGATTACAAACTGAGTAAATACACAACAGTTGATTCCATCACCTCAATAGAAGAATATGGAGAATGGTCCCTCGCTCACATTCCCTAGATGCCGTATTTCATTTAACTTGCGTTGATTGGATGATCAAACATCAACAGTTAATATGCGTATTCAATTATTCAGCCTCACCGCGCGAAATGGTGGGCTTTTAGAGATATTTCCTTTTCTTGTTTATTAGTTGCTGTGCAGTGAGGAATTGCGCGTTCATAAATATCGTCACAGAGACCAATCCTTGAGTGGCAGTCTCTTCTGCATTTTACACACACGAATGTAGTGGGACAGTGTTGCTTGGCCTTTCTTCTCGCTCTTTTTCTAACTACTTCTTCTACATCAATACGCCCATCACTATCTAGAGAACTTTAAAGAGGTTTGATATTCTTGACTGAAAAAACAGTGACATCAGGTTTTCCTAATTCGTCATTACTCTATAAATTTTTAAAAAATCTTTCTGTTAGCAGTGATTGAAAATCATCAAACATTATTTGCGCTCAATATCAATAATGACAAACTAAAGTCTGTCTAAATTGTTATTAATTTAAAATGAACGTTATCTTGCTAAGAACGTTAAATTTGAATAAACGATAAATCATTTTGCTTCAATGAAATCACGTCAATAGGAATTTAATTAGAGCTCAGGGCTCTATAAAATTCGTATAAACTAAGTTTCTTTCTTAGATAAAAAAATATAATATTGAAATAAATTTAATTTAACATTTTGAAAACATATCTGTTTATAATGTTGATTCTGCTTGACTTGTTCGATTATTTGGAAAATTTAATAAATTAGTAGGCTAATAAGTAGTATTTACGGAATGATAGGTTATTAGTAAAATTTTGCGGGGTCCCCTGAAATTCTCCTGCCCCCCCCCCCCCCCACGCAGACAAAGCTAAATCCGGGCACTGGTTGTGAAACATAAAAACATTATTCAATATAATTAACCAGGGCGGCCTAAGGGATTTCGAGGCCCTAGGCAAAGTAAATTTGATGGTCATAAATGTAATAGACAATTTTTCAAAAAATATGGAAAGATTCTTGTTCGAGCCTCCCACCAGTAATGAGAATAATTGGAGGACCTAGGCGGCTACTTGGTTTGCATATGCCTAAAGCCGGTTTTGCAAAATAAATCCTCCACCCGGAGAAAATATTTTACTCCCAATTAAAATAAATCCTGCCCTACCCTGTAAAATAATGTTGTCAGGGGTATGAGAATCACTGCGTTTTTGAGTTTTTCTGGCCGAAGATGAATAAACATATCACAGATTTTGTTAAGACTTGCCCTATATGTCAAAAGGCTAGACCACCTGGAGAATGTAAATCTATTGAGCTTGGATTCATGCAGATAATTGGAACCCCATTTAAAAAAGTTGCAATTGACATAGTAGGTCTATTACCTATGACAAAAAATAAGAATAGATACATGCTAACATTAATTGACATGGCAACCAGGTGGCCAGAGGCAGTGCCATTAAAGAGGGTGACGGCGGAGGATATATGCGAGGCATTGTACTCGATTTTCACAATAATGGGGTTTCCGGAAGAAATCTTGTCAGATAATGGACCGCAATTTTCTTCTGACCCCTACGAACAAGTGTGCAATCTACTTAATATCAAGACCAGTCACTCTTCCATTTATCATCCCCAGTCAAATGGAATGGTTGAGAGACTAAACGGAACACTGAAGTCGATGCTCAGGAAAATAGCTGCAGAAGGGTTGGATAACTGGGATAGTGTGCTGCAGTCGGTTCTTTTCGCATATAGAGAAGTTCCCAACGAAACCACATTAATCTCTCCTTACGAGTTAATGTTCGGCAGAAAGGTGAGAGGGCCGATGGCGATACTGAAAACACTGTTCACACAGGAAGACACTAAAGATGAGATTAAACCAACATACGATTATATTATCGAATTAAGAAATAAATTAAAAACAGGGCTAGAACAGGCACGTACAAACGCAGTAGCACAGACGGTCAAGAATAAAAATTACTATGACTGACATACGGTAACTAAAAACATTCAGGTTGGAGATAAAGTGTTACTGCTTAACTATGGCGGATTAAGGGGGGGGGGGGCTAAAGCCACGGGCCCCCGACGGTTTAGGGGCGCCCAAACTTTTTATATTCTATAATAAAAGTGTACAAAAGTTTGCACGAACCCTTGAAAGGTAAAAACCTATATCTCCGACCGGGCCGACCTTATCGGCGGCAATCTTGTTGCTATGGCACGTCACCGGCCCCGAAAAATAGTGCGAGCCCCGTGAATTTTCCGAAAATTCTAAAGCTATACCTAACCCAAACCCTAAAATTAAAATAACAACTATCCTTCATAGCAACGGGAAGAGACGCGACGCTCCGGTCGGAGATATAGGTTTTAGGGACGTGGTGGTCGAGAGGTAGCGCTCTCGACTGTCATACCGATGGTCACGAGTTCGAATCCACACGAAAGTGAGGATTTGTTCTCGGGGCCTGAGGAGTCCCCGAGTCACCCAGCTCCGAATGGGTACCTAACTAGACAATAGTTAGGCGGCTGGGGTAATGCGTGGAACCCCTATAGCCGTGGCCTGTGACCGCTGCATCACTTGCCAACAGATCATCTCTCATGGTCTGTGGACGCAATTATCTTCTGCATAGAAGGAGCGTCTGTATATCTAAGATATAAGAGATATAAGCCCCTTGAAAATATAATAAATTAATAAATACTATCTATACAAATTATCGCGTTCAGACATGATAGTATTGATAGTACCTAATAATCGAAAAACTTTAATTGATTCACTTCGCATGATATAAAATATAGTTTATATATTTTAAATTTCCGATTTTCCAGACGTTCCGCTGGCTGTGTCGAGATTAGGGCTGTCAATATTGTTGAAAAATGCTGCCCGGGTACCCGTCCAAAATTTGAACGGGTACCCGGGTTACCCGTTAAAAATGCCTCAAAGTTTTCGTAATTTTTTTAATGTCCGCTATTACTACCATTAGCCTTTCACTGATTTGTTTATTGGGGAAATGCACATTTTGATATAATAAGTCAACGATTGTAAAATGATGACATTGAAATACTACTGTAGTACACTGGTGTAAAAACAGTGAGCAGAGGGATGGGATGGTAAGGTGATTTTTTTTTAGCGGGGGGCGGGGAGGTGTGCTAATGGTATGATGACATGACGGGTTATTTCTAGTTCATTGCTGTAGCTGACAACTGTATTGATTAACTAAACTTTTCAGGACTTTCCCTTACTTAGTGGACCCATCCCCCAGTATTTATTTTTGTAATACGGTACAGAATGTTCAAATTATTGAAATATGATTTTATAAATACAAATTTTTTAAAAAATTACCCCCCCCCCCCCCCCAGAATATAGCAGGTGTTGATTTTTTAAAAAAAAGTAAGTTGGGGATGGGATTGAGACATATGTTAGTGTGGGAGAAAGGGCAGATAAAAGAAATTGGCGCGTCTCAATCGGTAACATAGATGAGCGGCGTATTTCAAAGCCAAGGTCATTTCTAGACATTCCTAGTTATCGCTCTTGTGTCCTATTTTGTGTCATACTGAGGGGATGGACCCACCCCCCACCATTTATTTTCGTTATTATATTGAAAATCATTCAACGATTGAAACATTTTTTTAAAGTATGGTGGGGATAGGAGTGGTGACACGTGTGCGTCGGTTGGTGGGGGGAGGGGGATTGGCTCGCTCTGTCGATAACAACGATGAGCGGCGTATTTCAAAGCCAATGTGAAGGTCATTTCGAGCCCTTCCTAGTTAATAGTAGTTATCGGCGTTATTTATTTTCCTTACTTGAACAATTCAAAGAACAAAAACCTTTTGTTTTAAATGATTTTTGTTTCATGTTCCTGGAAAAAAAAGTGTATCAAATACTTTGAAGTTTATTGTCGAGACCGTGTTTTATTTCTCTTTAACACTTATTTCATTTTAAGCATTTTCATGTTAAATTTTAATTTGATAAAAAAATATTCTCGAGCCGAAATTTGAACACATAAGAGCCACAGTTTAAACACTGGTGGTAACGATATTGCAGTACCATTTTCACGGGTACCCGGGCGCCATTTTACTACCCGGGTAATTGTTCGTCAACGGGTACCCGGGTCCCGGGTACCCGTTGACAGGCCTAGTCGAGATAGCACATGCTCGTGGTGTCACCGGTGTCGGGTTCCATTCCCAGCAAGGGCAAATATTTTTTTTCTTTTCACACTCAATTATAACTACCGCGAACACATCAAACAGTTATTTCTTCGTGTTCGTTTCTTTTTCATTATTAAAATTTAGTTACAGTCTTATATTAGCTGTTAACAATCATTTTATTTTAAGAATGCTGGCTGGATAGGGCCCCCGTTTGATTGCAGCCCGGGCCCCGTGCAGTCTTAATCCGCCCCTGCTGCTTAAACCAAAAAGAGGAAAGAAAATGTCGTTATATTTAGACGGACCTTATGAAGTAACCAAAATACTATCCAAATACAATGTCGAGATTAAAAAAGGAAATCGGAAAAAAATTTACCACCTAAACAGAGTAACCAAGTATATGGAGAGAGATAGTCAGAATGCCAGCATTAACACAAACAACGTGAATACACACGGGTTGGCAGCGGTAGTAATAGCAGAGGACAAAGGAGAGGGTGAAGAATTTACAATACCCACAATAGCGTCGAAAAATGAACACTCCACGTTGGATATTAATATTGAATTAGATAGGGCACAAAAGGAAGAAATAAATAGATTAGTAGAGGAATTCAAAGAGGTGATATCAGAGATACCCGGGAAAACAACCGCAGGAGAACACATAATCGATCTCGTCGCCAAAAAACCGATACAACTTAGACCTTACACAATTCCTTCTCACATGACGGCAAAATTGAAAGAAGAAATCAACCTCATGTTAAGGTTAAACATCATAGAAGAATCAAAATCTTCATATTCTTCGCCGTTAGTACTGATAAAGAAGAACGATGGCTCCATACGCTTGAGTTTTTGTTGTTATAAACGGCCAAGTCACACTAACGCCGGGTCTTCAGACATCCGTTGTTGAAGTCGGGAGAAAGCAGGTGGGAGTGCCCCAATTAAGTAAAGGCACGAGGGTGGGGGGCAAACAAAAATCACGCTACGCAACTGACCTGTTTAACCTATAACCCGATTATACAGAGTTTTTTTTAACTCTGTAAATGCAGTGTGTTAAGAGAAGCAGGAACCAGGCTTAAATAGAGGGGTGGTGCTGGTTATACTGACGTCACTAGGTGACTCTATAATAAGGGGTGACATTCCTGTTATGTGGCACGTGAAGAATCGGAGGAGTTTTATTGGTTTAGTCGTGATGGGGTGACATTTGGGCTTATAGCAGTGGGTTACGGAAACGTATTGACGCTCCTGGGGTGACAGCTTGACTAATAATATATATATATATATATATATGTATAATAATTTATTCTTTTAATTTACCGAGGCATTTTTCTCTATCAAACTATTAAATTTAAGAATCCAATATTTTACTAAACATTCACTTCTGGTTTTTAAATCAATATATTTTCAACACTGATGTATATATACTACAATAATAATGTGTCAGATTATTTCTACGACCTCAAACAAAAAACACAACTGATTATAACAACACAGCCTTAACTACAATCGTCAATACTTTCATCACAATAGCTAGTAACAAGAAATATTAAACATACATACACACATACATATGTAGCCGAGTGGTGGCTAAGTAAAACAGGTTTAGTAATGTGGGACTAAAGCAGTGGTTTTAAATTT
>MUZC01000178.1:224633-245400 GCA_002072015.1 Radix auricularia | reverse complement strand
CGTCACAATTTACCCAACCCTGCAATCATCGTCATTTAAGCTTATAGATTGTATTTTTATGACCTACATATTGTGTCTCTGCCTTTTCTCACGCATCAAACATGACAAGCATTTCAATAAACCAATCATTTTGATTGGTTACAGCTGTTGGAATAGCGTAGTTCTTTTTCTGTTCTAAGATGAAACAACTTTATTTTACTCAGGACTTAAAATTTCTACAACAGTATACATTGTTCTTTATTTTTATTTCCGAAATAATAAAAAACATTTTTTAAAACTAATTTAAAACCTTCCGCGGACCCCCTGACGTTGTTCAGGGACCCCCAAATATATTTTAATTGTCCACGGAACCCCTGAACGGTTCCGCGGACCCCTGGGGGTCCGTAGGGACCACTTTGGGAACCGCTGGTCTAAAGCTATCTTGAAATACATTTTTATTGTGAACATCTAATGTACATTACAACTGATTTACGGTAAACCCTGCACCACACAGCACTGGTGCACAATATATTTTATCAACTGCGTTGTTTGTTGAGAAAACTTACATGATAAGATAAGAGTTGTTGATTTCTTTTAAACTCGTTTGGCATTTATTAAATAATATGAGACATTTTATTATTATTGTGTTACTTTCAAAAACGTTCATTCTAGTAACTTAAAATTACAATTACAAAAAAAAAAAAAAAAAAAAAAAAAAAAAATTGTGCATTTATTTATACTTATAGAAATAATGTAATTAATATACATTAAGGTTAATCTATATGTATCTTTAAGTACTTTTTTACCAAATTTGTAGCACACAATATTTATTGTATAGTTACGTAAGTGGCACGCCACTTGACTTTGATCCCAATATTTAGAGATAAAATCGCAATAAAATGTAATGATTTCCGTTCGTACCTATAGACCACTATAGCGTAACACTAAATCCAGTAAAGTAGTTACAACCGACGACCATCAAGACCAGTGAAGACAGATTATTCTTTTCAAACTTGTTGGATGACATGTAGGGTAAATAGTGCCAAATGTTCTAGGGCTGTAGACCATGCGGGGGGGGGATGCTCATGTCACTGCCATGTCTGTGCAAATATGTGCACTGGCCCTGGTGCCATAGAAAAACTCCTGCCTGCCGGCCTCTCTAAAATGCTTGAGAAGCACTGAAATAGATTTCAGTAAGTTCATAGCCTTGAGTTACGCCCCTTTCAAGTTTTTTTTTTTGTTTTTTTTGTTTTTTTTGTGAATCAAGAATTCAAGCTGTTAAATGCCTTCAGTCAAGTTCAATAGTCGATTTAAATTTCTTGAAATCTTTTCAATAACCTCATTGTGTAGAAACACATGGAGTGACGTGATCGGTTATCAAGGTCGTCCCACCACTATAATGTCATATCTGAAGATCACGACCACATTTGAGCTGACATCTTTAAATGCAGCCCTGACATTGTATTCTTCCAACCGTATATTTCAACGACGAAAAATGATACGATTTGAACCAAACCTGACGGATCAGGAACATATCTAAGTCGCAGAATATAATGTTCTATAGCTACTAACAAGACTGGGTTTTATTGAATGGTGGTAATTTTAAGGGGAGGCTACTAGAAAGCATGAGAAAACGAAAGTGTTTGGATGACCCCAGATGAAAGGAAATTTCGGAGCAGGAGTTGGTGGCAGGAATCAAAAGATTTTTTTATTATTTTTTTATGTTGAGTAAAAGGTTCATGAAGGAGGTTTTTTCTGTATATCATGTCTATTTTTAGGTGTATTTGGCGATACAAAAAACATGTTACAGCTATTCCTGTCCGAGCTGCTGACACCACGCTATGTAAACAATAATGGGACTGTCTTTTATTTGACGTCAATAGGGGAGAGTCTATTGTTTCTACAGTGGAGGAATGCAAGGGAGAATGGGGTTTTTAAAAACTGGGAGAGAGTGAGTTGGTGAATGAAGAATTTTAAATACATTTTTTTAGAAATATGGGAGGTATTATATAATCTGATTGGAAGGTCAAATATTATTTACATTGTCAAAGGGGTCCAAGGGCCATCGCATAGTCACAGAGTTGATTAAAACCTTGTACTAGGATGAAACCTCCACCCATACAAACCTCCACTCATACAAACCTCAACTCATAAAAACCTCAACTCATACAAACCTCCACTCATACAAACCTCCACTCATACAAACCTCCACTCATATAAACATCCACTCATACAAACCTCCACTCATGACAACCTCCACCCATACAAACCTCCACCCATACAAACCTCCAATCATACAAACCTCCACTCATACAAACCTCCACTCATACAAACCTCCACTCATACAAACCTCCACTCATACAAACCTCCACTCATACAAACCTCCAGTCATACAAACCTCCACCCAACCAAAACCTCCACTCATACAAACCTCCACTCATACAAACCTCCACTCATGACAACCTCCAACCATACAAACATCCACTCATACAAACCTCCACCCATACAAACCTCCACCAATACAAACCTCCTCCCATAAAAACCTCCATTCACACAAACCTCCACCCACACAAACCTCCACTCATACAAACCTCCACTCATACAAAACTCCACCCATACAAACGTCCATTCATACAAACTTCCACCCATACAAACCTCCACCCATACAAACCTCCACCCATACAAACTTCCACCCATACAAACCTCCACTCATACAAACCTCCAACCACACAAATCTCCACTCATACAAACCTCCACCCATACAAACCTTCACTCATACAAACCTCTACCAATACAAACCTCTACTGATACAAACCTCTACTCATACAAACCTCCACTCATAAAAACCTCTACCCATACCAACCTCTACCCATACCAACCTCCTCTCATACAAACCTAATCCCAAACAAATCTCCACCCACACAAACCTCCACCCACACAAACCTCCACCCATACAAACCTCCACCCACACAAACCTCCACCCACACAAACCTCCACTCATACAAACATCCATCATACAAACCTCCACTCATACAAACCTCCACCCATACAAACATCCACTCATACAAACCTCCACTAATACAAACCTCCACTCAAACAAACCTCCACTCATACAAACCACTAACCATAAAAACCTCCACTCATACAAACCTCCAACCATAATAACCTCCACTCATACAAACCTCCACCCATACAAACCTCCCCTCTTAAAAGCTCCACCCGCACAAACCTCCACCCATGCAAACCTCCAATCACACAGACCTCCAATCACACAGACCTCCAATCACACAGACCTACATTCACACAGACCTCCAATCACACAAACCTCCAATCACACGGATCTCCAATCACACAGACATCCAAATCACTTAGACCTCCAATCACACAGACCTCCAATCACACAAACATCCAATCACACAAACATCCAATCACACAGACCTCCAATCACACAGACCTCCAATCACACAGACCTCTAATCACACAAACATTCAATCACACAGACCTCCAGTCACACAGACCTCCAATCACACAGATCTCCAATCACACAGACCTCCAATCACACAGACATCCAAATCACTTAGACCTCCAATCACACAGACCTCCAATCACATAGACCTCCAATCATACAGACCTCCAATCACACAGACCTCTAATCACACAGACCTCCAATCACACAGACCTCCAATCACTTAGACCTCGAATCACTTAGACCTCGAATCACACAGACCTCCAATCACACAGACCTCCAATCAAACAAACATCCAATCACACAGACCTCCAATCACACAGACCTCCAATCACTTAGACCTCTAATCACTTAGACCTCCAATCACTTAGACCTATAATTTCACAGACCTCCAATCACACAGACCTCCAATCACACAGACCTCCAATCGCACAGACCCCCAATCACACAGACCTCCTATCACACATACCCCCAATCACACAGACCTCCAATCACACAGACCTACATTCACACAGACCTCCTATCACACAGACCTCCAATTACACAGGCCTCCATTCACACAGACCTCCAATCACACAGACATACATTCACACAGACATCCAATCACACAGACCTCCAATCACACAAACATCCAATCACACAGACCTCCAATCACACAGACCTCCAATCACTTAGACCTCTAATCACTTAGACCTCCAATCACTTAGACCTATAATTTCACAGACCTCCAATCACACAGACCTCCAATCACACAGATCTCCAATCACACAGACCTCCAATCACACAGTCCTCCAATCACACAGACCTACATTCACACAGACCTCCAATCGCACAGACCCCCAATCACACAGACCTCCTATCACACATACCCCCAATCACACAGACCTCCAATCACACAGACCTACATTTCCACAGACCTCCTATCACACAGACCTCCAATCACACAGGCCTCCATTCACACAGACCTCCAATCACACAGACCTACATTCACACAGACATCCAATCACACAGACGTTCAATTACTTAAACCTCCAATCACACGGACCTCCAATCACACAGACCTCCAATCACACATAACTCCAATCACACAGACCTCCAATCGCACAGACCTACATTCACACAGACCTCCTATCACACATACCCCCAATCACACAGACCTCCAATCACACAGACCTACATTCACACAGACCTCCTATCACACAGGCCTCCAATCACACAGACCTCCATTCACACAGACCTCCAATCACACAGACCTCCAATCACACAAACCTCCAACCACACAAATCTCCACTCATACAAACCTCCACCCATACAAACCTTCACTCATACAAACCTCTACCCATACAAACCTCTACCCATACCAACCTCCTCCCATACAAACCTCCACCCATACAAACCTCCAACCACACAAATCTCCACTCATACAAACCTCCACTCATACAAACTTTCACTCATAAAAACCTCTACCCATACCAACCTCTACCCATACCAACCTCCTCCCATACAAACCTCCACCCATACAAACCTCCACTCATACAAACCTCAACTCATAAAAACATCCACTCATACAAACCTCCACTCATACAAACCTCCACTCATACAAACCTCCACTCATACAAACCTCCACTCATACAAACCTCCACTCATACAAACCTCCACCCAACCAAAACCTCCACTCATACAAACCTCCACTCATACAAACCTCCAACCATACAAACATCCACTCATACAAACCTCCACCCATACAAACCTCCACCAATACAAACCTCCTCCCATAAAAACCTCCATTCACACAAACCTCCACCCACACAAACCTCCACTCATACAAACCTCCACTCATACAAAACTCCACCCATACAAACGTCCATTCATACAAATTTCCACCCATACAAACCTCCACCCATACAAACCTCCACCCATACAAACTTCCACCCATACAAACCTTGACTCATACAAACCTCCAACCACACAAATCTCCACTCATACAAACCTCCACCCATACAAACCTTCACTCATACAAACCTCTACCCATACAAACCTCTACTCATACAAACCTCCACTCATAAAAACCTCTACCCATACCAACCTCTACCCATACCAACCTCCTCTCATACAAACCTAATCCCAAACAAATCTCCACTCACACAAACCTCCACCCACACAAACCTCCACCCATACAAACCTCCACCCACACAAACCTCCACTCATACAAACATCCATCATACAAACCTCCACTCATACAAACCTCCACCCATACAAACACCCACTCATACAAACACCCACTAATACAAACCTCCACTCATACAAACCTCCACTCATACAAACCACTAACCATAAAAACCTCCACTCATACAAACCTCCAACCATAATAACCTCCACTCATACAAACCTCCACCCATACAAACCTCCCCTCTTAAAAGCTCCACCCGCACAAACCTCCACCCATGCAAACCTCCAATCACACAGACCTCCAATCACACAGACCTCCAATCACACAGACCTACATTCACACAGACCTCCAATCACACAGACCTCCAATCACACGGATCTCCAATCACACAGACATCCAAATCACTTAGACCTCCAATCACACAGACCTCCAATCACACAAACATCCAATCACAAAGACCTCCAATCACACAGACCTCCAATCACACAGACCTCCAATCACACAAACATTCAATCACACAGACCTCCATTCACACAGACCTCCAATCACACAGATCTCCAATCACACAGACCTCCAATCACACAGACCTCCAATCACACAGATATCCAAATCACTTAGACCTCCAATCACACAGACCTCCAATCACATAGACCTCCAATCACACAGACCTCCAATCACACAGACCTCTAATCACACAGACCTCCAATCACACAAACATCCAAGCACACAGACCTCCAATCACACAGACCTCCAATCACTTAGACCTCTAATCACTTAGACCTCCAATCACTTAGACCTATAATTTACCAGACCTCCAATCACACAGACCTCCAATCACACAGATCTCCAATCACACAGACCTCCAATCACACAGACCTCCAATCACACAGACCTACATTCACACAGACCTCCAATCGCACAGACCCCCAATCACACAGACCTCCTATCACACATACCCCTAATCACACAGACCTCCAATCACACAGACCTACATTTACACAGACCTCCTATCACACAGACCTCCAATCACACAGGCCGCCATTCACACAGACCTCCAATCACACAGACCTACATTCACACAGACATCCAATAACACAGACGTCCAATTACTTAAACCTCCAATCACACGGACCTCCAATCACACAGACCTCCAATCACACAGACCTCCAATCACACATACCTCCAATCACACAAACCTCCATTCACACAAACCTCCATTCACACAGACCTCCATTCACACAGACCTCCAATCACACAGACCTCCATTCACACAGACCTCCAATCACACAGACCTCCATTCACACAGACCTCCAATCACACAGACCTCCAATCACACAGACCTCCATTCACACAGACCTCCAATCACACAGACCTCCAATCACACAAACCTCCAACCACACAAATCTCCACTCATACAAACCTCCACCCATACAAACCTTCACCCATACAAACCTCTAATCATACAAACCTCCACTCATAAAAACCTCTACCCATACCAACCTCTACCCATACCAACCTCCTCCCATACAAACCTCCACCCACACAAACCTCCACTCATACAAACCTCCACTCATACAAACCTCCACCCATACATACCTCCACCCACACAAACCTCCACTCATACAAACACCCACTCATACAAACCTCCACTTATACCAACCTCCACTCATACAAACCTCCACTCATACAAACCTCTAACCATAAAAACCTCCACTCTTAAAACCTCCACTCATACAAACCTCCAACCATAAAAACCTCCACTCATACAAACCTCCACCCATACAAACCTCCCCTCTTAAAAGCTCCACCCGCACAAACCTCCACCCATGCAAACCTCCAATCACACAGACCTCCAATCACACAGACCTCCAATCACACAGACCTACATTCACACAGACCTCCAATCACACAGACCTCCAATCACACAGACCTCCAATCACACAGACCTACTTTCACACAGACCTCCAATCACACAGACTTACTTTCACACAGACCTCCAATCACACAGACCTACTTTCACACAGACCTCCAATCACACAGACCTATTTTCACACAGACCTCCAATCACACAGACCTCCAATCACACAGACCTACTTTCACACAAACCTCCAATCACACAGACCTCCAATTACACAGACCTACTTTCACACAGACCTCAAATCACACAGACCTACTTTCACACAGACCTCCAATCACACAGACCTCCAATCACACAGACCTCCAATCACACAGACCTCCAATCACACAGACCTACATTCACACAGACCTTCAATCACACAGACCTCCAATTATTTAGACCTCCAATCACACATATCTCCAATCACACAGACCTCCAATCACACAGACCTCCAATCACACAGACATCCAATCACACAGACCTCCAATCACACAGACCTACATTCACACAGACCTCCAATCACACAGACGTCCAATTACTTAGACCTCCAATCACACGGACCTTCAATCACACAGACCTCCAATCACACATACCTCCAATCATACAGACCTCCAATCACACAGACCTACATTCACACAGACCTCCTATCACACATACCTCCAATCACACAGACCTCCAATCACACATACCTACATTCACACAGACCTCCTATCACACAGACCTCCAATCACACAGACCTCCATTCACACAGACCTCCAATCACACAGACCTCCAATCACACAGACCTCCAATCACACAGAGCTCCAATCACTCAGACCTCCAAACACACAGACCTCCAATCACAAAGACCTACTTTGACACAGACCTCCAATCACAGAGACCTCCAATCACACAGACCTACAATCACACAGACCTCCAATCACACAGACATCCAATCACACAGACATCCAATCACACAGACCTCCAATCACACAGACCTCCAATCATACGGACCTCCAATCATACGGACCTCCAATCACACAGACCTCCAATCACACAGACCTCCAATCATACAAACATCCAATCATACAGACCTCCAATCACACAGACCTCCAATCACACAGACCTCCAATCACACAGACATCCAATCACACAGACCTCCAATCACACAAACATCCAATCCTACGGACCTCCAATCACACAGACCTCCAATCACACAGGCATCCAATCACACAGACCTCCAATCATACAAACATCCAATATCACACACCCCCAATCATACAGACATCCAATCACACAGACCTCCAATCATACAAACATCCAATCATACAGACCTCCAATCACACAGACCTCCAATCACAAAGACCTTTAATCACACAGACCTCCAATCACACGGACCTCCAATCACACAGACCTCCAATCACACAGATCTCCAATCACACAGACCTCCAATCACAAAGACCTTTAATCACACAGGCATCCAATCACACAGACCTCCAATCACACAGACCTCCAATCACACAGACCTCCAATCACACAGACCTCCAATCACACAGACCTCAAATCACACAGACCTCCAATCACACAGACATCCAATCACACAGACCTCCAATCACACAGACCTCCAATCACACAGACCTCCAATCACACAGACCTCCAATCACACAGGCATCCAATCACACAGACCTCCAATCACACGGACCTCCAATCATACGGACCTCCAATCACAAAGACCTTTAATCACACAGACCTCCAATCACACAGACCTCCAATCATACGGACCTCCAATCACACAGACCTCCAATCACACCCTCAAGTTCAACATTCCAAACACTGTCCACATGAGAAGTACATATTTTATTTTGAAAAAACAAAAAACATTTTCTCTGCCCAAACGTACCATTTACTTAGCTGATTGAGGTCAACCACCATGTCTCCCCCTCCACCACCACAAACCCCACCCAGGTCCTGGTCCACCCAGCTGACCTGATATACCCCTTCCACCCGCCTCTTGTTACACAGCAGAAGTTTAAAAATACGTCCTCTCTACTGTGAAGGAAACGCGATCAATGTCTTGAGTTCTTGTGAGATGGCCAGTCAGATCTGGTGTAGGGAGGTATTGGTACTGGCTTGAGTGTAAGGATAGACGGTAGGATCTTGTAAACACGGATTGATAGGACCTTGCGTACATAGATTAATAGCACTTTTTGTACACGCAATAATAGGACCTTGTGTAAATGGATTAATAAGACCTTGTGTACATGCATTAATAGGACCTTGTTTACACGGATTAATAGCACCTTTTGTACACGCATTAAAAGGACCTTGTGTACATGGATTAATAGGACCTTGTGTACATGGATTAATAGGACCTTGTGTACGCAGATTAATTGGACTTTGTGTACACGGATTAATAGGACCTTGTGTACACGGATTAAAAGGAACTTGTGTACACAGATTAGTAGGACCTTGTGTACATGGATTAATAGGACCTTGTGTACACGGCTTGATAGGACCTTGTGTACCCGGATAGATAGGACCTTGTGTACACGGATTTACAGGACCTTGTGTACACGGATAACTAAGACAATGATACGGGGTGAGTGTCTTGAGATCTTATCGTTTTAGCTACATACATTTTTTTTTAAATTTTGTCAACTTATACGTGTGAGAAAATCTGAATTTCTGGCTGGGGGGGCGGGGGGCGCATGGTCTGTTTACGTCAGTGGCCTGGTTTCTAAGGTCAGTGAGACCTCGTGAGTTTGTCTCACGCTTCCTCATCATAGAGAACCACGAGTCAGGTGGACAGTTGGTGGAGGGTTTTATGATACTCCAGATCGTTCTTAACGATCTGTTGTAAGATATTTGGTGTCAAGTATAATCTGACCCCCCCTCCACATTTTTAATTTTCCTTCAACAAACACATAGCACACAGATATGATATAGGCACGGCTCTGTGGGGTACTATACTCACCTGCCTCATGTGGTACTATCATTACCTGTCATCTGTCTTGTGTGGTACTATCATCACCTGTAACGTGTGGTACTATCATCACCTGTCACGTGTGTTACTATCATCACCTGTCGCGTGTGGTACTATCATCACCTATCACGTGTGGTACTATCATCACCTGTCACGTGCGGTACTATCATCACCTGTCGCGTGTCTCGTGTGGTACTATCATTTATCCATTGTGCCCAAAGTGTGGAGTCACCTTTTATCCATGATACTCGGTCACGTCATTAGTTGACGGGATTGGGGGGGGGGGGGGAAATGGTAGTTGATGAGACTTTGAGATGACGTCACAGTCAGCGTGTAAGGAATGCCCCCTCCCCCCACCAAAACCAACACCTACCCTCATACTTTATCCACGTGACTAAACTTCAACTTGACCTATCACACTCCGCTATATTCATTCCTTTATCAAAGACTCCCGCATAACCGTAGCTTCTTTCATATTTTTTCTTCTTTGTAATTTTTTTCTCTCCACTTTTTTGACAAGTTCACGTGCTTACTTGCTTCAGTCACCTGACACTGTCTGCTTGCGTCAGTCACGTGACAGTGCCTGCTTGCTTCAGTCACCTGACAGTGTCTTCTTGCTTCAGTCACGTGACAGTGTCTGCTTGCTTCAGTCACGTGACAGTGTCTGCTTGCTTCAGTCACGTGACAGTGTCTGCTTGCTTCAGTCATGTGACAGTGTCTGCTTGCTTCAGTCACCTGACAGTGTCTGCTTGCTTCAGTCACGTGACAGTGTCTGCTTCGATAAAGTGAAGTATGGTTAACGAGATTTATTAGGCAATTTTTTTCTTCTAAAGTAATATTAACAGGGATTTATAGATATTTTCTTATTCTTTTAATTTTCAATTTTCTGTCTATCTACTGCAAGTTAAAAATTTGAAAATAATAATTAGAATTTTGTTAAATTACATTACGTAAATCAAATCTGTGCAGAAAATATTTATCGTTAATTAAAAAAAAAAAGTTTATTCCCTTTCAAATATTTTTAAACATAAAGTACACATCTACATTTCTGGGGGGGGGGGGGGGGNNNNGGGGGGTTATATCATAGTTTTGCATGCTTGCGAGTGATGTCAGCGTAAAGAATGTATTGTTCAACAGCGCCACTTATGTTCATTTCATCGATAAGCTAGCATTGTTTTCTGGTTGTGAGATTGGACGTTACAGTGTTGTTGGGGACAGGGCCGGACTTAGATCTTATAAGGCCCTAAGCTTTTGAGATGTAGGGCCCTGTATAAGTCCAGATATTTAATGTCAGTGCTCACTCTATTTTACGCCCCTTCCCCAATAAAGTGGGAGCCCTAAGCTATAGCTTGTGAAGCTTATACGTAGATCTAACACTGATAAACAGTGTGTTCCCCCCCCCCCCGCCATGGGGGCGAGGTAAAATTTTTACCATTCCGAACAAAAAATATTTTCAAGCCGGCCTCCTTGACCATGTCACGCGGGTTAGGATTAGACGATACCATTGGCTGCCTGGGAAAGTTTGTAACATTCATTTCATTTTACACGCGTTGTTTTTATTATTTACACTTCTAATACGTGGCCAACTCAACGTTGCTCCAATAGTCATTCGGTTAGTAATCCAATATGATAAGTTACAACCGAACATGGGGTCTAGAATCTAGAGTCTAGAGCAAAAGAGAACCCCAAACAGAGGCGTCACTAGGGTCGGTGTCACCCGGGCGGTGGCTCATGGTGTCACCCGGGGCGGTAGCTCATGGTGTCACCCGGGGCGGTAGCTCATGGTGTCACCCCTCACGATTTAACCCATAGAACTCCTCCGAGTTTTCCTGTGCCAAATAACGGGAATGTATAGAATTTTACAGTCTGGTGTCACCCCCTGATGGTGTCACCAGGGCCGGCCCGCCCCCACCGCACCCCCTAGCGACGCAACTGACCCCTAAACAAAATATTTATTTCATCAAAATTAAATTAACGTTTCAGGATTAAGTCTATATTGTTGTTTCTTGAGCTCAATATTTATTTTAAAACAGATGTTAATACGTCTCACCTAGATCTAAGGTTTAACACAAAACAGGATAAGTTGGGATTTGATTTGTGGAAAGGATGGCTACACCACAAAATCATCACTTTATCGAATGATTTATCTGTTAAGGCTGGGGATTTTCCAAAGAAAACCGCGAAGCCGATTAAGAAAATATCTCCGGTTTCGATTCGATACATCACCACGGCGCTGATGTCCAAACAGCTGTAGCCCCCATTACAGACACGCCGTGTGTGATTAATGATAAGTTGAGGATTGTATTGATCTCCTACTGGCCTCCGACATCTGGGGTGGGGAAAGGGGAGGGGATATGCTACACGAGGGTATAGTGTCCATCGTCATTATGACAGGTGGATAAATGAGGTGGATAAGTGTGGTGGATAAGTGAGGTGGATAAGTGAGGTGGATAAGTGAGGTTGATAAGTGAGGTGGATAAGTGAGGTTGATAAGTGAGGGGGAAAAGTAAGGTGGGTAAGTGAGGTAGATAATTGAGGTGGATAAGTGAGGTGGATAACTGGAGTGGATAAGTAAGGTGGATAAGTGAGGTAGATAAGTGAGGTGGATAAGTGAAGTGGATAAGTAAGGTGGGCAAGTAAGGTGGACAAGTGAGGTGGACAAGTGAGGTGGATAAGTGAGGTGGATAAGTGAGGTGGATAAATGAGGTGGATAAGTGAGGTGGATAAGTGAGGAGGATAAGTGAGGTGGATAAGTGAGGAGGATAAGTGAGGTGGGTAAGTGTGGGGATAAATGAGGTGGATAAGTAAGGTGCTGTCTAACAGGTGACCCTATTGTAGATGGAAGGGTGATTATGTGATCTGTGGCTTCGAGTTCAGGAGACTTCATCTCTCCCAAGTGAACGATTGACCGTGTGAACAGCGTCAACACATAGTTAGAGAACCCGCTGACAAGTTGGGGGGGGGGGGCTTGGAAATCTGTTCCTGGGCTCCTTTACACTTTTTTAAAAAGATGTTTTACGCATATGGAGACCCGGCGAGGCATAGGGACCCAACGGTTTGGGGCCACAATATGTCGCGCGTCGGCCTGGCTTGAGATTGGTTACTTTGAGATTTATGTTACCGCCGAGGCACCAGTCCGTTCGAATGATTTGTGCCATAAAATTCTATTAAATGTTTGACTTTTGAAACAATAATAATAAATTAAACAACCTGTAAAAATATAGTTTTTGACTATAAATATGTTTATTAAAGTGTGTTCAGTATAATACGCACCGCGCGACAGACTAGCATAAACATTTAAACTGCTACATAGAGACACATAGAGATAATCTAAAAATTTAATTACGGTATATTCGATCCATCTGAAATTTTGACAGAATGCATTGCCAAGTGACAAAAGTCTATGTACTTAATTTCAGCTCGATAGGATCACTGGAAGGGGGTCATATTTAAAATTCTGTTTTTCTGTTGGTGAGAGCAAGACAGACAAGACGGTGAAGTTAATATGATGGATATGTACATATGGGTCTGTACATGGGAGTATGTTCATGTGCTCATCATTAACGAGTAGATTTTTTTTAATTAATCATCTTGTTGGGTCTTTATAAAAAACCGGAAATTCTTGACCGTATGAGTACAGACATTGCCTCCTGCAGACCTTTGGTAATAAGCGTGTGATTTCTTACATTAGGAAAATTCCCCGAGAGAATTTTGTTAAATCTTATCAATATAGGTTATAATTATTTCACGGCAAACCCCTGCATTGTTTTTTAGAAACACCGTTGTGGTTAGATTTATATCTGATGGAGCCAGAGATTATAGAGACCGAGACAGGAGGAAGAGAAGAGAGAACGTGAGAATGAATAAGAAGAGAGAGAGAAATAACAGATGAACATTTGTGTCGGAAATCTTAGTAATGTTCTCCTCCTGCTATTCTATAGTTTTTAAAGTAAAGTTGTATTTATTTCTTAGAATGTTCCAGGAATTCAACGAAATCTTTAACATGTGGCTTTTTCAACGTACACACACGAAACCCTTCTCCTTCTAGCACTATCAGACCCAATTGGAATCCCGCTCTCGCCCGGTCCACCCATTGACACTTTCACACATAAGATGTCATCAAGTTAACAGTTGTAACTCACCTATTGACACTGTCACAGACAAGATGTCATCAAATTAACAGTTGTAACTGACCTATTGACACTTTCACACACCAGATGTCATCAAATTAACAGTTGTAACTCACCTATTGACACTGTCACACACCAGATGTCATCAAATTAACACGTGTAACTCCCTTAACCTCTAACCTCTAATCATCTCGTCAGCATGTTTTGATGAAATGCCCGGATTACGCCGCCGACCATCGTCAGTACTTTTCCGTAGCCATCAATACCAGCCAAACATTGGCATCGATTTGTGTACTAGCGGCCCACGCTTAGCAGGTCGGGGGGGGGGGGCTGAGTGGGGTCGCTGGTGTCTTTTGTTTTGATGCTGGTCATCTTCTGACACGGCATCAACATTCTTGAGGGGCTGCTGGCCTTAAATTGGAAGTGTCCTGGAGGATTGACCTTAATCTTTGTGTTTCAAGATGGACAACTCCAGTGGAGTCTTTCTAAGTGGAGGGGTGGTCGGTCGTCTAGAAAGGAATGTGTGTGATGAGTGATGATCGGAAAAACCTGGATGTTGGTGTGGGGGGCGGGGAGCTTGGGGTAAGGGTTTGTTACGCCCGGGGTACCTAGAAGAAAATCAAGGGGTGCCAAAACTGTCATTTCATTTATTTATTTATTTTTTAAAAATATTTGCGTTTTTTAAAATTATTCAATACGTTTCACGAAGGAATCGCTAAAATAAAGTTTTGTCCCCTGTCTCAGTCAGTCCTTGGAATGACACTATCTGAACATATGATGGATTACCTCCCATGTGGTGTCTTAATTTTAAGAAGAAAAAAAAAAAGGTTATGTCTCACGCCTCATATATTCATAGAATCTTAACCGGTACTTCGGTACTTAGTTCTTTCATAGATTCAGGGGTTAACCTGGGTCTCTGCTATTTGATTGAAGTTTCTTACATACAAGTTGGGTGGCTTATTACACACAAGTTGGGTGGCTTTTTACATACAAGTTGAGTGTTTTCTTACATACAAGTTGGGTGGCTTATTACACACAAGTTGGGTGGCTTCTTACATACAAGTTTAGTGGCTTCTTATATACAAGTTGGGTGGCTTATTACATACAACTTGGGTGGCTTCTTACATACAAGTTTGGTTGGCTTCTTACATACAAGTTGGTTGGCTTCTTACATACAAGTTGGGTGGCTTCTTACATACAAGTTTGGTTGGCTTCTTACATACATATTGGGTGGCATCTTACATACAAGTTGAGTGGCTTCTTACATACAAGTTGGATGGCTTCCCTCATACAAGTTGGGTGGCTTCTTACATACAAGTTGGGTGGCTTCTTACATACAAGTTGGGTGGCTTCTTACATACAAGTTGGGTGGTTTCTTACATACAAGATGGGTGGCTTATTACATACCAGATCGGTGGCTTCTTACATACAAGTTGGGTTGGATTTTTACATACATATGTGGTTGGGTTTTACATCTGATAACTGTATGAACGGAAGAAATCAATAACTCCCTTAAACTGAGACTGTCGAGGGAGCTAAGCCCAAAGATGTCGGGTTGGGACTGTCTCCCTTAACAAAGTGGTTAAGTGGTTTCTCTGTGGGGGCCGTCCATAAATGACGTCACGTGATTTTGGGCGAATTTGGATCCCCTCCCCCTCCCTTGACCCTCAGCCTTTTATTTTTAAATATTATATTGACACTCAACTAAGTGTTGTTGATCGACCAACGTTTTCACTCGATCAGGCTCCTCAACATAAACATATGTTACAATACCGTAAACCCCCCCCCCCACGCACACAAACATACACAGTTGACACACACACGCGCCCTCCCCCCTGGTAAACTAAAGTCCACATGACGGAACCCAACCACTGAGAGAACAATCTTGGTTGTGATGTGTTCTTTTCTAGTTTTCTAGTGTACACAAATGTAACATTCGATGTATTTTGAGTGAAGTACTAATACACCATTTTTTAATTATTTTTTTTTAATTTGGGGGGGGGGGGGGGGTTGTTTGATGTTGTTGATGATGATTTTTTTTGTTATGTGGTTTGTGCATGCGATTGTTGTATGTCGCCAACGTCCCTCTACTAATTTTGTCATTTATTCCACACATGGCTACGTTGGGTTGGAGAGTAACTCAGTTTTCTCTTTTCTGTTCTCTTCACGTCAAACTTACAGATGTGTGTATCACTTCAGTTCCATTGGACCATGGAGATTCAGGAATAAATAATTTATAGATGTTTGTTTTGTTTCTTCTATTTTCATTTTGATTTTTTCTTTTAAATATAACTAATAAATCTTTTTAGAGACTTTAAAAGAATTTTTTTTTTTTTAATGCCTTAAAAAATCTTATTTCTGAACAGAAATGTACATGTTCCAGTATCCTTTTGTGGGAAAATTGAATGAGTTCCAAACGTTCATTTCTCTTGGACACCAGCCTCATTTTCCAAAAATAAAACCCCACCTTCACCCTCCCCCATATCCACACTAAAAATAAAGCCTTTCCAAAAAGATCTTTGTGTCTGGTCATGTTTGGCAACCCCACTGGACCCCAGCCTTGCAAAAGTGCAGCCATGTGTATTTTAAGCTCAACCCTTCAAGGGGAGGTTACTGTCATCAATCGCTGTAATCTCTTGCCTCCCTTTGGGTCTGTGTCTAAGAATATAATCCTCTCCGAGTCCGACTCCATCAAACGATTCACAAGAACTCTCTAAGCCGATTTGTGTGTGTGATTGGGGGAGGGGGGGATATTTCTTGTTTAACTCAAGTCAGACACTTGACCATTTAAGTGGGGGCGTGTCCTAGGACTGTACAAAGATCATGTTTAGTCTGGCCATCCTAGGACTGTACAAAGATCATGTTTAGTCTGGCCATCCTAGGACTTACAAAGATCATGTTTAGTCTGGCCATCCTAGGACTGCACAAAGATCATGTTTAGCCTGGCCATCCTAAAACTGTACAAAGATCATGTTTAGTCTGGCCATCTAGGACTGTACAAAGATCATGTTTAGTCAGGCCATCCTAGGACTGTTCAAATATCATGTTTAGTCTGACCATCTAGGACTGTACAAAGATCATTTTAGTCTGGCCATCTAGGACTGTACAAAGATCATGTTTAGTCTGGCCATCCTAGGACTGTACAAAGATCATGTTTAGTCTGGCCACCCTTGGACTGTTCAAAGATCATTTTAGTCTGGCCATCTAGGACTGTACAAAGATCATGTTTAGTCTGGCCACCCTAGGACTGTACAAAGATCATGTTTAGTCAGGCCATCCTAGGACTGTTCAAAGATCACGTTTAGTCTGACCATCTAGGACCGTACAAAGATCACATTTAGTCAGACTATCCTAGCACTGTACAAAGATCATGTTTAGTCAGCCACCCTAGGACTATACAAAAATCATGTTTAGTCAGGCCATCCTAGGACTGTACAAAGATCATGTTTAGTCTGGCCATCTAGGACTGTACAAAGATCACGTTTAGTCTGGCCATCTAGGACTGTACAAAGATCATGTTTGGTCAGGCCATCCATGGACCGTACAAAGATCATGTTTAGTCAGGCCATCCTAGGACCGTACAAAGGTCATATTTAGTCAGGCCATCCTAGGACCATACAAAGATCATTTTTAGTCAGGTCATCCTAGAACTGTACAAAGAGCATGCTTAGTCAGGCCATCCTAGGAAGGATCAGCAACGATGTCAGGGATATCAGCTTTCTCCTGTTGGCCAGTCTATCATTAGTTATTGTTATTGTTATTGACCTTAAGTTATAGTGTTATATTCATGATTTACGAATTTTGGGTTCAATTAGTTTTAACATAACGGTGTTTGTTTTATTTTAGTACATGAAAAGGTAATCCAGACACATGCAAGGAGTACAAAAACTCATATGATATACATTGAAATCACGAGTTTCAGCTGTTTCAATACTTCATTAAATTGTGACACGTTAAACCAGCAACATATAAAGATATCCATCATCAATGTTCCCTTTAAGCTGTACGGCTGCGCGGCAGCACAGATAACTGACCTACGCCACGCAGCAGTTTATAATTACCGCGCAGCACATTTGGAAAGCATTGCATACAAAATTAACCCTTTGCAACTTTGCACTCCACTTTCTCTGCTTTGCATACGGACCAACGAACCTTAGAGAGGACATTGTCCATCATAGATACTTCATAAACTTGAAACAGTTTTTTGATCGGCAGAATTAGTCTGAAATCTGAAGTCTCATCCCTAGAATATTTTCCAATAAACTCCAGTTAATTCTCACAACTTCCTTTCCTTTAGTTACAGAGCATATTCCAGTATAAATAATATAAAAGCCCAGGTTCCACATCCACTCACTCACTGGATGTGGAACGCTGAGGAACGATGTACAACAGTCTACAGCAGTTAGTTAAAAAATCGTGTGGTGATTAGCGCTGTAAAAATATTTAAAATGACGTCATTGTTTGGTTTGCATCGGTGCGCAAAATACAACCCCTATTATTAAATACTTTGCTTACATTTCAGAAAGTTTAATATTTCGTATTTATCAAAAAAGGACAAGTTAGTTGGGCTTTTGAAAAAGGCGCCCGCCTACGGCGCCCTAAAAAAAAGGGGGGCGCCGTAGGCGCCACGGCGCCCCGGCACAATCTAGATATAAATAATTCTTCAAATATAAAGCTCATCTTTTTTCCTGATCCTTCGGGCCACGCATCTGTTTTTATGGATTTAAAGCTGAATTCTTCTAAATGTCTCAAAGAAATATATTTTATTGTAAATATGGTGCAGACTATAAACATATTTAAGGCGTAAATAAAGGTCAATTTTACTTATTGTTCATTAACTGTTCTGTCATTACTAGTGTTTGTGTGAATGGTCATTAGTTCCTGGCTTTTGCTGGGGCGTTTCCACAATAGCTCATTTCACACAAATAGCTCCTATAGAATGTCACAACTCAATCATTTTTGGCGGAAACTGTTTTCTATGCAAAATAAATAGACCTTATTTTATCACGTTCCCCAACAGAATTATTAAATTTTTTACAAATATTTGGATGATCTCCCTTAACCAGCTATACCATTTTTAAAATTCTTTAAATTCTCCCTTTTTCCGTTTCTTCTCTATCTATCTATCTATCTATCTATCTATCTATCTATCTATCTATCTATCTATCTATCTATCTATCTATCTATCTATCTATCTATCATCTATCTATCTATCTATCTATCTATCTATCTATATATATATATATATATACATCATCTCTCTCTCCCATTTTCTCTATCTCCCTCTCCAGATTTGGCCTAGATTTTAACGCCACTAATGTCTGTTTCCCTATCCCTTGCCCGTAATTGGCCACAATAATTCTATAACAACCCGTGGGACGTCAAACAAAAACAAGAGCAGGTCATTAAAAAATTCATATTTTCAAACGAAGCTATAGAAATCTTCCTGAGATGTTGACTGTATTTAAAACAAGGCGCCATTAGATTTGAACCCACCCCCTCTCTCCCGTGCAGGAAACTTGTGAAAACTAATATCTGCAGTCCTCAAAATATATAATTATATATATATGGGAACCGAGCCAAGTGGTTTTTTTTAAATTAGAAGTGCAATAAAAGTTAAAATATCTTTATTAACGAAATGGAATAAATGACATTTTTAGTCACATTTGCGTTGATGGTAGTGGGAACAAGTAGTTTCCATTTATTTATTTATTTATTTATTTATTTATTTATTTATTTATTTATTTATATTTTATGCTGTTTGTTTGTTGTTATTGTTTCCTTTCCTATAGAGGAAGCTCCAATAGATCTGCAAATTTAATTTTGACACTGTTTGATGCTGCAATGTTTTCATTGAACTGATCGAAGCCTGTTGACATTTTATGTTTTCATCGAAACCTGTCGACATTTTATGTTTTCATCGGCTCATCCCTGACACGAGAATCCCACAGTCTCACAAACTTTAAACAAACAACTTAATTGTTGAATATTTTTAAAAGCATTTTTTTAATCCATTTGTGTTGAAAATCAAAAATTCTTTTGGGACGTAAGAAGGACATCTTTATAAAGAGATGTTTTCTCTCTATAGAGGCTCTCCTTTAACTGGGTTATCCTGCTCTATTGATTAACGTGACGTCTGTTTGAAAGGACACAAGGGGGGGGG